>BDDA01000227.1:91784-116532 GCA_001662385.1 Chlamydomonas asymmetrica | reverse complement strand
TGCACTACCTGCACATAACGTTTGCGGTATGTTGCTGCCCCGCCCCTCAGACCTCCCCGCCCCGCCTCCACCCCCACCCGACCCCCGTGGCCCTTCACCCTGCATCAACCTGCTCTGTGGTTCCCTCAGCCACAGGTGGCTCTAGGCCTTTGACTAGGCAGCTAATCATTTACCACGACCGCCCGCACCTTGCACTGCACCAAAGCTCCCGAGTGACGTCCAGCGAAACAGGCACAGTGAGGCTGTCAAAGCATAGCTCCAAGAGGGTCAATACGAACAGCTCCAGCGATGTGTCAGCCTCGGCTGTGCCAGGTCGATAGTCAGCCTGTTTGGCCGCAAAGCCCACGAGATTGTCAAACAACGTGCGCTCAGTGGCCGAACCGCCTGTGTGTTGGCTCCAAAGAGGCGCGCAGATTATGCTTCTGCGCTGAGGGCTGATTATAAACAGGTTGCAGAAGCACTGCATGGCAGCACTCTGCGCTGAGAGAGTGCTCCACGCGCTGTTGCTGTGCACCGTGGCCGTGGCAGGCGATTCATTCTCAAGTACAACCTCCGCCAGCAATACAACCAGCTGCGGAGGTGCGTCTAAGAGATCCTCCGTGCTTGAGTTGCGTGCAGCGGAACTTGCAACGGAAGAGGCGTCTGGCAGGCCCGGGGCTGGGTCGAACGCTTCTGACACGCGGATAAGCTGTGTCAGGCCATCCAACTTGCGTTTCCAGGGCCGATGTTTGTTGAGGTTGTGCAGGATTGCCTCCAGTGTGTTAGTCGACGTGCGTCTGCCCATTTGCGGCACACGCCACGGTTATGCCACGGGCTCCACCAAAGCCAAAGGCAAAGGTATAACGTAGAGGAGTATGAGAGTGTACAAGCAAGGCTGTGTGTATTCGAAGAGTGGACAGATATCACTTGAGATGTGCAGTCGCATGTGGTTGTGCAAAGGTGCAGCATCTTCAGACACAGGAAGCGTTTGCCGTGCCAATCTTCCGTTTGATGTGTCATGAGGCGCATGCGCATGCTGCGCAGCATGCGGGAAGTCGTGTGAGGCAAGGAGGAGGACTCCTAGTAGCGGCGGGTGTGGGACGGACTTGTAAAGTATCTACGCAGGCGGACCACCGCGTAAATTTGCTCTTCCTTGTTAGCTGTGTGCTTCCTCACAACCATCATACCACACCTCGAACCACACCTGCATGGAGTTCCAGGTCTTCAACCGTCACACGTGAACCACACTACTGTGCATGCTTATGTCTTTGTTGCCCGATGTGCTTATGCTGATCGCTGCATGCATGGAGCACTCCTGGGTCGATCACTGCGGCCCTGCGGGCTGCGCTGAAGGTTCAAGTGTGTGCATCATCCCGCATGCGGAACTAATTGCGGCTACATGGAATGCCCCCAGTCGTCTCGTCACCGCCCCTTGCAATCAAGCCTGCTTGTTGCCACACCGCTTTTACCTGGTCGTTGTGTGCCTGAACCGTTGCTGCCCAGCTGAGTTTGGGCATATGTGTAGGCATACACAGTTGTGGTACCCACACTACTGACGTGACGCCCACACTGCTCTGAAGTTGTGTGCTAAGTAGTGCCAGACCATCGTTCCCAACGTTGAGCGTAATGAGGCGCTGATGCGATGATATATTGATACACATCTTGAAGCATGCAGACCGATACATGGTTGCTCACTACCGCACATCAACGGCCTGTATCATGCAACGCGCGCATGATGTTGTTGCGCCGCGCACTGCCCTTGTAGCCCTCCCGCTTTCCTATGCCTGGGTTGCTGAGCCCCCTCTGGTCTCCTGGCAGCTCCTGGTCCCCAGCTAGGGGGCAGCATGGGCCATTCGGCCGACCCGCTCCTTACGGTATGTACCAGAACGTAGCGCACACACAGGTGACATGTTGGGATGCCTGCCTTGAGGTACACAGCACTTGCTGTCATGCATGCATGCATGCATGCATGCATGCGTCGTACTGCCGTCGGTAACCTTGCATGGTTGTGTGGGAGCGGTGCACGTATGCTCGTTGCCTTCAGCAGTGCAATCCTGCTGGGCCCAGGCACAGTCGCCCACGTCTTCAACGGAACATGCGCATGAACGAGCGCATTGGGAACTCTTTGGTTGTGGTTGTATCACAGAAGCCTGACTGCATGCCGACCAGGGCACAGCAATCAGGCTCAGGCCGGCGTTCCAAACAACCAGCACCACCAGCCTCAGGCATGTGACCAACGACACTCCACAACCACATGTGGCCGCCAGCCAGCCCTACAGCACAACACGCTGTGCGCGCGCAAGCATGCTGAAGTCTATGGAATCCGCCACAGCGCTACACGAAACAGCAATATACACATGGCAGCATACAGCGTCCAATTGCAAAAACGTGTTCAAAATCTCCAACACAAGTACACATAACATCTGAGTAAGGCAGAGTAAGGTACAGCAAAGTCCAAGAACAGTTCAGACTTCAGAGTACAAATCGTGAAGTACATATTGGTGAGCCAACAGCACACCGCGACCGATCCTAGTTCGTGCGCACCACTCTGGGAGGTGAAGCGCCTGTGCTGTAAACATGCACACAAAAGAGAGAAACTGTAGCATGCATATCACAGCAAGCACAGCTTCGCCAAGCATATGCCACCTCCTGTTCGTGGCCCTGGTGGTGATGACACGCACACATACAAGCAGCTGCCATCAGGCGCTATCTCAAGAGGCGCTGTGAGGCTGTGGCTCAACAGCCAGCTGCGGGCAACTGTCAGCAGACTGCAGTCAAGCGAAACCAGCCAGATAAAACCTTGCCAGTCCAAGCCGCAGCTTACACGCCACCTGCGACCGGGGCAGCGTCACCCTCAGGGTGGCCGCCAGCAGCGATGCCAGCACCGTGGTGTGGAGTGGTGGCGTGCGCATCACCGCCGCCACTGCTGCACACGGCCTTGTGGCCCGCCTTCCAGTGGGCCTTCTGGCAGGCAGAGCTGCAATAGCGCACGCGCTCACAACCGGCGCACAGGCGCAGCTTGACGCCAGGGCAGGCCACAGCACCGCACTGCACACAGGCACGAGTGCCAGCAGCAGCTGAGCCAGCACCAGGAGCACCTGCAGCACCCACAGCACCAGCAGCGCTGGCACCTGCGCTGCTGCTGGCTGCGCTTGCGCCTGTGGTCGAGCTGCTGTCCCCAGCACCTGCTGCCGGACCACTGCTGATGCTGGCTTGTGACATTCCAGCTGCTTGGTCCTGGCGCTGTGTACTGCCTGGTCCATCCTCCATCGCATCAGCAGGATCAACGGCAGCAGCGCTGGCACTGGCGGTGCTGTCACTGCCATCACCAGCACAGGATGCAGGTGCGGGCTGATGGGAGGTTGACCTAACAGCGCTGCTGCTGGGGCCTGCTGCCGTCCCTGCCTCCCCGTGCTGCTCAGCATGCAGTAGTTGCAAGGGGTGGCGGTGCTGATGCTGCTGGTCCATCGGCGCCAGTGACAGGGGCGCAGGCGGTGACAGCGGTGGTGATGGCGGTGGAGGCTCAGTGGGTAGGGGCACACTGGTGGCTGTCGCATGCAGCAGTACCTGCATGCAAGCAGGCATAATCCTTTCGTTTGTTGTTGGGTCCATCCACATGGCCGTGCAGTGCACCTTCAAATGTTGCCCCCGGAGTGCCCAACCTAGGTGGAGCCAATCAAGCATGTTGGTCAGTGGGAATACAACTCCACGTCACACCAATCGTAAGCACCGCGTGTGGCAACACATATCCTCCACATGTTCAGTCGTTCACTGTGGGGGACTGTCATGGAAATTGCCTGACCTCAATAGAGTGGTGTGCTGGCTGCACCACCACCATTGTCAGCAAGCTACACAAGCTGCTCCACGGGGCATCACCCAGGGAGGCAGTCACCAGCTGCGCCTGGCGTGAGCCTGGCTGCACGGCCTCAACCAGCACCTCATACAGTGACTGCTGCTGCTGCTGGTGCTGCCGCTGGCTGCTCCCAGCACGGCCGCTTGTGGTCTCCGCGCTGCTTGTGCGCTGGCGCAGCAGCTTGATGTGATCGGCGGCGAGTGCGCCAGGCAATGCTGGAAGTGACTTGACTAGAAACACAAGAATCCGGGACACGCTGACGATGTCGCCAGCTACGGAGCTGCTGATTAGCGCTGCCAAGACCGAGAAGAGGCCGTGTCGCAGCATGAGGCGTATGTTGGCTGCAGTCAGCAGCTCAAACCGGCTGGATCCAGGCACAATCACTCGCGCGCACATATGGAGCATAGTTGAGAACATTCCAAGGTTCACCCTGTGGACCTTTGCTAAGAAAGCGTTATGCATGGGTGGCGGTGCGAGGCACCTTGGCAGCCGCTCAAACACTTGCTGGCGCAGCGCGTCCACTGCTGGTGGTGGTGGTGGCGAAATGGTGCGGACCAGGAACAGGCTTGACAGCAGCACAAGGCCACCGCGTGCACTGATCAGCGTCATGCTGTCTTCATACGAGGCTGCCGCCTGCCCCTGCTGCGCCTGTACCGCTGCTTCTGCGGCGTCCGCGCCGGCCACCAGCCGCTGTGCCGTACCAAGAAGCACGCTCAGAGCGTCAACCGCCGCCAAGCGCTCGAAAAAGGGCCACATCACTTGTGCCATCCATGTCTCTGGATCCACTCTGTCTATCACCCCTAGTGCCATGCCCGTTCCCGCCGCTACGATCTGCAGCAACAGCTGCATGCAAACGTGTTTGAAATCGGTCAAGCGTGCTTCCGTCGACCCCAACCTCAGGCCCTGCTGTACAACCCGCACGGCTGCTGTGTCGAGCTGGATGTCCAGCAAGCAGCCCAGAAAGTCACTGAGGCTGTAGGGGGTCGCCAGCGCTGTGGTTGATGCGTCCCGCAACACGTCTATGTGTGCTGTGGCATGCCGCGCAAGCGTCAGTACAACAACTGGGTGCTCAAGCTTCAGTGCCTGCATGCGACACACAGCACACGCACAGATGCTAAACGACGCACGGGGCACTGAATATGCCTATCCGGTGAGCATATATAGAAGGGGTGCAGTGAAATGCTGTGCCAGCCAGTGTATGCACGCAGTGTATGCATGCCAGCCAGTGTATGCCGGGTATGCATACATGCAGAGTGCATGGCGTACTGCGTCGAGCAGTCAGACTGGACCTGATCATGCAATACGCGTCCTGCGGTGGCAATGTGCAACAGGCCTTGAGAGACGGGAACACAGCACGTGTCTTGAAATGCTTTCCCTTGCAGCTCACAGCCTGCGCGCAGAACGTCTGCGGTATTGTGCTGCACACCGAGCTCTTGTCTCTGCATCAATGTGCTTTGGGGTGTCCGTTGCCAAAGGCGGCCTGGGCCTTAGATTGCCAGGCAGAATACCATACACCACAAGCACCTACACGTTGCACTTCTGGCTGTACCATGCCACATACCAGGGTCGAATCGTTCAAAACTGTGGCACATACCGTCTTCATGAGCTCTCGAGCGACGTCCAGCGAAGCAGGCACAGTGACGCTTCCAAAGCAGGCCTCCAGCAAGGTGTTCACCAGCTTTATCAGCGTGTCGTCCACGGCTGTACCAGGTCGGTAGTTGGCCCGTTTGCATGCATAGCCCACGAGTCGATCCAACCACGTACCCTCAGACGCGGAACTGCCAGTGTGCTTGCTCCAGAGGGCCGCGCAGACAACGCTTGGGCTTTGAGAAGATGCTAGCACACCAATACTCCGCAGGCACTGTATGGCAGCATCCTGCGGGGTCATGACGAGCATACGACTGCTCCACCTGCTGAGCACGTTAACGGTGGCAGGCCAATCATCCTGCAAGATTATTTCCGCCAGCAGCGTAACCAGCTGGGGAGCTGCAGCCAGAAGGTCCACCGTGCTGGTGTTGTGAGCAGCGGAAGCAGGGGGGACGACGCCTGGCAGGCCATTGCTGCCTGTGGTCGCAAGGCTGCCTAGGGCTGCCGAGATCGTTCGGCTGAGCTGTGTCAAACCCTCCACCTTGGACTGCCAGGGCTGCTGTTTGTTGAGGTTGTGCAGGACTGGCTCCAGTGCACTAGTTGACACGCGAGTGCTCATTTGCTGCACATGCCAGAGGCTCTACCATGTAAATTGGTTCAGAACCAAGGCAATCAAGCTCCCTAAACGAGCGAGGACGTTTGTATACAGGAGAGTGGACAGATACTGCTGTGGCCTGTGGCACTAACAGTGCATATGGTTGAAAAAGGGCGCAGATGAAGTGGGGCGTTGTTATCACGGCCTCGTTATCAGCATTTTGAGACCCAGGAAACGGCAAATCTGCCAGCCGTGCACGGTAAAGTAAAGTGGCGACGCAAGGCGCATGGCGTACACTGCGAAAGATATTGCGACTGTCATGCCACCTGTCATCCTGTCCACCGTTGACTGTCGTGGTGGTATTGCTTGGCAGCCCTGAGATGCATGCCCTCATACGCATGCGCATGCTGCGGAGTTGGCTGCGGAGCGTGCGAGAAGGCGTGTGAGGCAAGCAAGAGGAGCGGCAGGTATGGGACGGCAGCAGCATGCGCTGCATATGGACCGTTCCACGCCGGTATGACCGGTATCCACTCAGCAGGATTTGCTCTGACTGGTATGTGCCTCCTCACCAGGACACCACCAGCGCCACCACTTCCTGCAGCACTGGGTCACTGGGCCACCACTGGGTCACCAGCCAGGCGCCTGAGCGAGTTGCACCATGGTACTGCCGCTCAGGGTGGACGCCATGATTTCGCCAGGGAGGGCGTCAGAAGGTACAAGTTACGAGGGCTTGTTTCCACTGAGAGATTCGTCATGCAGGGCTTGTGGAGTGTTCACCATGCATTGCATCATTGCAAGCCACCAGCCGTGGCTGGTCCTGTAAGTTGAACATCACCACCAAACCATCTGCTTTCGCGCTGATGGATCCAGCGGGGGGTGAGTGATGAGGTGAATGCAACCTGGGATCGCCCGAATGCAAGCCAAGGGCCCCCCGCATAATCAAACAGAGCATGCACATGACAGAGCGCATTGAGTACTGCCTGGTGGTAGCTGAAGCGTATCAAGCCAGTACTGCATGCCATGGCGCATGACTCATGCAGGCAGCCGTACCAGCAGGGCACAACAGGCAGGCATTGACCGGCAGGCTCAGCACCAGCAACACCAGCAGCAACGCGATCTACAACCCCATTTTTCCGCCAGCCAGCTCTAAGCACAACACGCTGTGCCCGCAGCATGCTGCAGTCTACGGCCTACGCAACTGTGCTACACGCAACAGCAACACACGCATGGCAGCATAGAGCGTCCGCATGCACCAAAGCGTTTCCATAACTCCCAGAAGAGTACGCAAAGATATCCAAAGTCAGATACGTTACAGTGTAATATACAGTCTGAGTACAATACGAAGTACATTGAAGCACATCATGGTGAGCTGCCAGTACAGCCAGATCCTAGCACGTGCGCACCACTGCTGGAGGTGAAGCGCTTGTGCAGTACACGCATACTCACATAGAGGAACCGTATAATACACAGCCCAGCCCAGCCCAGCCCAGCCGGTGCCAGCATGTGCCATCTCCCGTCTGCGGCGCTGGTGGTGATGCAGGCGCGTGCACGCATGCATGCAGCTGCCATCAGGCGCTGCGGCTCGTCAGCCGCAACAGCCTGCCTCGACACGAACAACCAGCTGCGGACCATTGTCACCAAAGTGCAGTCAGCAGACACCCTGCCAGGCTAACCCCTGCGAGCTGCAGCATCCGTCTCAATGCCAGCTGTGGCTGAAGGCGCATCGCCCTCAGGGTGGCTGCCAGCAGAAGTGCTGCCAGCACCACCACCGCCGCCACAGCACACGGCCTTGTGGCCCTTCCAGTGCGCCTTCTGGCAGGCGATGCTGCAGTAGCGCACGCTGTGGCAGGCAGAGCACACGCGCAGCTTGACGCCAGGACAGGCCACAGCCCCGCACTGTGCACAGGCATGAGCGCCAGCAGCAGCTGAGCCAGCACCCACAGCACCTGCCTGGTGCTGCTGCTGCTGTGGCAGCGACAGGGGCGTTGGCGCAGGCGGTGACAGCGGTGGTGATGGCGGTGGAGGCTCAGTGGGTAGGGGCGCGCTGGGGGCTGTCGCCCGCAGCATTTCCTGCACGCAAGCACAATCCATTTCACCATTTGCTGTCATTGGTCCATTTATCTGGTAGTGCACCTTCAAATGGTTGCCCGCAGAGTGACCACTTTGGTGCAGCCAAGCATGTTGGCCAGCGAGGATATGACTTCACGCAACACCGCTCACAAGCACCGCGTGTGGCAACACGTTCTCCACATGTTCAGTCATCAGAACATGCCAGGTGTATGCCGTGCGTATTGCCTCACCTCAATAGAGCATGATGCTGGGTAGACCACCTTCATTGTCAGTCCACCATGCACATCAACCCACTGTTCAACCTGGCTGGCGAGCACCAGCTGCGCCAGGGGCGAAGATTCCGTAACAAACTCGACCAGCATCTCGTACAATGACTGCTGTTGCTGCTGCTGCTGCTGGCGGCGGCTCCTGTCACCGCCACTTGTGCTGCTTGTGCTGCTTGTGCTCTCTGCAATGCTTGCTTGCTGGCGCAGCAGCTTGATGTGGTCGGCGGCGATTGCGCCAGGCAACGCGGGAAACAAGTCGGATAAGCACGAAAGCATCCAGGCGGCACTGACGATGTAGTCGGGTACAGTGCTGCTCATTAGCTCTGCCAGGACAGACAGCAGGCCGTGCCGGAGCATCAGGCGCACGTTCGCTGCTGCCAGCGGCTCACACCTGCTCGATTCAGGCACCACCACCCAAGTGGACAGGTTGAGCATAGCGGTGAGCACTGCGAGGTGAACCTTGTGAAGCGCTGCTGACTCAGCGCTGTGTACGGGTGGCGGTTTGAGGCACCTTGGCAGCCGCTCAAAGACTTGCTGGCGTAGCGCCTCCACGGCTGCGGCTGGGGGTGGAGAGGTAGAGCGGACCAGGAACAGGTTTGAGAGCATCACCAGGCGACTGCGTGCACTTGTCAGCCGCCTGATCACGTCATGCAAGGCCCCTGCCTGCCCCTGCTGCGCCTGTGCCGCTGCTTCTGCGGCGTCCGCGCTAGCCACCACCTGCTGCGCCGCACCAAGCAGCACGCTCAGAGCGTCTTCCGCCGCCAAGCGCTCCAGAAAGGGCCACACAACTCGTGACACCCATGCTTCTGCATCCACACCGCCCAGGCGATCCAGCGCAACCCTCGGTCCCACCGTTGCAAGCTGAAGCAGCAGGTTTAACACGTGGCGTGCATCCTTCAAGCGTGCTTCCGTTGACCCCTGGCTCAGGCGTTGCTGTACAGCCCGCACTGCTGCTTTGTCGAGCTGGATGTCCAGCAAGCAGCCTACAAAGTCAAAGGCGCTGTAGGGGATTGCCAGGGCTGTGCCTGAAGGGGCCTGCAACTCCAGCAGGCGCGTGGAGGCTTGCGGGACGAACGTCAGCACTATTGAAGGGTCCTCAAACTTCATTGCCTGCATGCGACGTGCAGCACACATAGATGCACAAATAAGCACGGGGCACTGAGAATCGGGATTCGGTGAACATGCATGGAGGTGCAATGACGTTCTTAGCCAGCCAAATGTGCATGATGCGGCTGGGCATGCGGCGTGTGGCTAAGACGGGCTTTGGGTGGGTTGCCCAAACCAGACCTGTTCATGCAGTACACATTCAATGCACATCCTGCGGGGATGATATGGGATGATATGCGTCAGGCTTCAAGAGATGCATCCCCAGCACGCATGTTTCGTAGTACCACGAAAATGGTCAGCTCACAAGCAACCTGCATATAACATCTTAAATGTGCAGCATGTTGCTGCAAGCCCCCCGACCCGGGTCCCCGCCTTCCTTTGCCCTGCATCAACCTGCTATGTAGCTCCCTGTCTCAAAGGCGGCTCTAGACCTTTGTTGCTAGACAGCGAACCATCCACCGCGAACGCCCACAACTTGTCACTTCGTTCACCAACCGTTTTCAAAAGCTCCCGAATGACGTCCAGCGGAACAGGCACGGTGAGGCTGCCAAAGCACGCATCCAATAGGGTCAGCACGAACAGCTCCAGTTGTGTGTCATCCACGGCTGTGCAAGATCGATTGCTGGCCTGTTTGGCCGCAAAGCCAACGAGGCAGCCAAACAGCGTGCGCTCAGTGGCCGAACTGCTGGTGTGCCTGCTCGGAAGAGGCGCGCAGATCACGCTTGTACACTGAGGGCTGATGACAAGCAGGTTGCCGAGGCAATCCATAGCAGCAGCCTGCACTGGCATGGCGCACAGACGCCTGTGCCACGTGCCATGCACCGTAGCCGTGGCTGGCAATCCATTCTCAAGTACAGCCTCTGCCAGCAATACAACCAGCTGCGGAGCTGCGTCCAAGAGATCCTGGAAGCGTGCAGCGGAAGGGAGTCCTTGCAGGCCGTTGTTGGGCGAGAAAGGACTGCCTGGGGCAAACAACGCGTCTAGGCACGGCGTCACTGTTCGGTTGAGCTGTGTCAGGCCATCCACCTTGCGCTGCCAGGGCTCCTGTTTGTCGAGGTTGTGCAGGATTTGCTCCATCATTGCGTTAGTTGGCGTGCGTCTGCTCATTTGCGGCACCTGCCACGGCCTGCAGCATCGGCCGTTTGGCTGCCAGTGTGAGCCAAGTCAAAATCCCCAAATGGTGGAGGAGCGAGAGAGTGTACAGTGAGGCTGTGTGTATACAGGAGAGTGGACCAATGCGACTTGGGAGCCTGCTGGCAGCACGCAGAGACGCAGGAAACGCCCTGGTTGTCACCCTGATCCGTTGAAACACATTATCCCAAGACGCATGCGCATGCTGTGGAGCATGCACGAAGCCGTGTGAGGCAAGGAAGGAGGAGGAGCGGCAGGTGTGCCACACCACAGGACACGAGCTGATCATCACCTGCTCACCTGTCATGCCGTTTCATACGAGCATTCAGCAAAGATTCGTCCTGCTCTGTATGTGTGCACCTTCCTCACAACCATCATGCCACGCACGCCTTCTACCCCACCACACCTGCATGGAGTGTCGCGTCTCCCATGCGTCATGTTCCACAATACTGTTCCCCCCCCCAAGCCTGGTTTGCAATGCGTGCTCCTCATGCTACAAATCACTGCATGCATAAAGCAGCCCCGGGCCAGCTGCTGTGACCATGACGGGCTGCTCTGAGGGTCGTAGCGGGTGCGTCAACTCATCATGTTTCCAGATGCATGAAGTGCTTGGCGCCAACCGTCCCATGTCACCATGCTGGCCCCTGCATGTTGTAGTCTGCTGAACACGTTTGCCACTCGTGCGGATTGCGGTACGCCTTAGAAGCCACTCACGCTCCCACTCCTAAACCACTCGCAGTAGCTGCCCGGATGTGTTTAGGGGCAGTTGTGGCTACTCTGCTGCCCCACGAATCCCTGCATGATTGCCTCCTACTACGGATGACCCCCATGCACGAGCGTATGTTATTCTGTGGCTTGCCTTTGCCTTGGCTGACATCTCGGCTGCGGTGCATGGCAGTAAAAGGTACTGATGGGCCAGCCATGTGGGCCAGCAGCTCTTCATTGGAAGCGCTCAAGTTGCTGCACACGCTGCAGGCATATGCAGTGTTGTCGCCTCTGCAGCACTCCTCCGGCGGTTGCGCCACCTTGCATGCGTGTGTGGGGCATGGCGCATCGCCACAGCTGCCAGAAGCTTAACGATGTGCCGAGTTGCAGCTGGGATTACAGGTGCTGCACATACCGGGGGCAAGGGTTGTAGTCACAGCAGGGTTCAGGACCATCTATCTGCAGGACCGAACAGCTCGTGACAGCAAAATCCGATACAGGGTGACTGGCTGGCAGCAAGTCCAATCATGACAACAGGCAGTGCCGAAGCACCAGGCGCATGCTTGCTGCAGCCAGCAGTGCAAGCCTGCTGGGCCCAGGCACTGTCGCACATATCTCCAAATGAGCACGTGAAAGCGCGTATTGATTATTGAGTACTGTCCAGTGGTGGGTCAACCACAAAACCGGTGTGTGCTGCATGGCTCTTGCATGCATGCAGGCACCCATAGTACAAGTAGGGCCAGTAGGCCATAGGCAGGCAGGCGGAGTGCAACCAGCACCAAGCAGCCTCAACGACACCACTTGCCATGACCACATGCGGCCGTCAGCCATTCATGAAACGCAAAAACGCTGTGCGCGCAAGCATGCTGCAGTCTGTGGAATACGCACCTGCGCTACATGCAACAGCACCACACCCATGGCAACATACAGTGGCCACCTCACCAACGCGTTGAAAATCTCCCATAAGTATACACAAGGAAACGCAGGTCAGGTACAGTACAACGCAGAGTCCAAGTACAGTCCAGATTCAGCTGAAGTACAGTTCAATCTATTGTGACATTTGGATAAAGATAACATGCCCAATCCTAACATGTGCGCACCACTGCTGGAGGTGAAGCGCCTGTACTGCAAACACACACCCACGAGAGGACCGTAGCATGCACACCACAGCAAGCACAGCTTTGCTATCATGTGCCATCTCACGTCCGTGGCAGTGGTGGTGATGCACACGCTTTACGCATGCAGCTGCCACCAGGCGCTAACACAGGAGGACCTGTTGTGCTGCGGCTCATCAGCCACAATAGCCTGCCACGACACGAACAGCCAGCTGCATGCCATGGTCAGCAAAGCGCAGTTAGGCCATCTAAACCCTGCCGGCCACAGCATCAGCCTCAATGGTTGGAGAAGCACCTCCCTCAGGGGGGGCCGCCTGCAGCGCTGCCAGCACCCTGCTGTGGAGTGGTGGTGCGCGCACCACCGCCGCCACTGCACATGGCCTTATGGCCCGCCTTCCAGTGCGCCTTCTGGCAGGCAGGGCTGCAGTAGCGCACGCACTCACAGCCAGCGCACAGGCGCAGCTTAACGCCAGGACAGGCCACAACACCACACTGTACACAGGCACGAGCGCCAGCTGCCGCCGCGGCAGCTGAGCCAGCACCTAGGGCGCCTGCAGCGCTGGCACCTGTGCCGGCGCCAGTGGCTGTGCTGGCTCCAGCGGCAGAGCCTGTGCTTCCAGCACCTGCTGATGTGCTGCTGGTGCTGGTGGTATGTGACGCTCCTGCTTGGTCCTGGCGTTGTGTACTGCCTGTTTCATCCTCCGTTGCTGTAGCAGGATCAGCGGCAGCAGCGCCGGCACTGGCAGTGCTGCCGCGGGCGGCTGATCTGGCAGGGCTGCTGCTGGGGCCTGCTGCCGTTACTGCCTTCGCCTGCTGCCCAGCAGGCAGTTGTCGCGGGTGGTGGTACTGCTGTTGTTGGGGCAGTGACGGCGGTGATTGCGGAGGAGGGTCACTGGGCATGAGCACGCTGGTGGCTGTTGAGCGCAGCATTGCCTGCATGCAAGCAGGCACAATCAGTTTGGTTGGTTTATGGGTCAAGTCACATGGCGGTGCCTCTCATAACGCAGTGTCCAACCTTGTTGGTCACTGGGGACATTTCTTCACGCAAGCACTGCGCGTGGCAAAACATCCTGCACGTGTTCAGTCATTCACTGTAGGGGAATGCCTTGCATGTTGCCTGACCTCAAGAGAGCGCTGTGTTGGCTGGACCACCCCCATTGTCAGCATAGCACGCAAGACGCCCCAAGACGCTGTGGTTGTTTGACCCAGCAGGAACGGAGTCACCAGCTGTGCCTGGCGCGAGCCTGGCTGCACGGCCTCAACCAGCATCTCATGCAGCGACCGTTGCTGCTGCTGCTGCTGCTGCTGCTGCTGCTGGCGGCGCCTGTCACTGCCGCTCGTGCTGCTTGCGCTCTCCGCGCTGCTTGCACGCTGGCGCAGCAGCTTGATGTGGTCGGCGGCGATCGTGCCAGGGAACGCTGTAAGCAACTTAACTAGGAACACAAGGGTCGAAGACGCGCTGATGATGTCATGAGGTGCAGGGCTGCTGACCTGAGCTGCCAGGACCGACAACAGCCCGTGTCGCAGCATCCGTCGGATGTTCGCTGCCGCCATCAGCTCAAACCTGCTGGGTTCAGGCATTATCTCCCGCGTGCAAATATGCAGCAGAGTTGAAAAACTTCCAAGGTTGTACCTGTGAAGATTTGCTAACCGATCGCTGTTCATGGGTGGCGGTGCGAGGCACCTTGGCAGCCGCTCAAAGACTTGCTGGCGAAGCATGTCCACTGCTGGCGGTGGCGGTGGAGAGATGGAACGGACCAGGAGTAGGCGTGCGAGCAGCAACAGACGACCGCGTGCACTCAACAACGTCATGCTGTCGGCACAGGATGCCTCAGCCTGCCCCTGCTGCACCTGTAGCGCCGCTTCTGCGGCGTCTGCCTCATCCACCAGCTGCTGCGCCGCACCCAGCAGCACGCTCAGAGCGTCTACCGCCGCCAAGCGCTCCAAAAAGGGCCACACAAGTTGGGCCATCCATGCTTCTGGATCCCCGCTGTCTGGGAGCCATAGCGTGGTGCCTGCGCTTGCCTCTGCAAGCTGAAGGAGCAGGTCGAAAACGTGGCGCGCATATTCCAAGCGTGCTTCCGTTGACCCCACACTCTGCACAGCCCACACGGCTGCAATGTCAAGCTGGATGCACAGCAAGCAGTCTGCAAACTCTTTGAAGTTGTAGGGGATCGCCGGTGCTGTGCGTGGTGCGTCGTGCAAAGCGACTAAGCGTGCTGCGGCAGACTCGATAAGCATCAGCACCAGTAGTGTTGGGTCCCCAAGCTTGATCGCCTGCAACGCACAGCACAAACATAAGCGAAAAATGAAGCACGGGACAGTCCGCATGGCTATTCGGTGAACATATGCAGGAGGGGTGAGGTGCTGCGCTAGCTAGCCAGTGAGTATGATGCGGCATGACGGGCATGCGGCGTGTGGCGGACCCCATATATTGCTGCCAGACCTGGTTCCAGACCAGGTCTGCTCCTGATCATCCTGTCATGCAATGCACGTCCTGCAATGATGTGGTTTGCGTCTGGCTTAGTTTGACATACGTTCCCAGCGCGCAGATGGCATTGCGTCGCAATGATTTCAGCTTACAGCCTGCATAGCCTGCACTTCGTCTGTTCTTATCACACGCTGAAAGGGCCGCACGGTGTGCCCGCACCCCACCCGCCCCAGCAGGGTTCCTGCTGCCTTCCTTGGCGCTGCATTAACGTGCTTCGAGCTCCCCATCCTTGAAGGCAACTCTACAGGCCTATGACTGTCAGGCAGCATACCATACACCTGAGACAGCCACGACTTGCACTGGGCTGCGCCGCGGGGTTCACCAACCGTTTTCATAAGCTCCTGAGTGACGTCCAGCGAAACAGGCGAGGCGAGGCTTTCAAGGCATGCACCCAGCAAGGCGACCACCAGCAGCTTCAGTGTGTCCTCTGACAAGGCTGTTCCACGTCGATCGTTGGCCCGTTGGCATACATAGCCCACGAGACGATCAAACAACGTGCCCTTTGGCGCCGAAGTGCCAGTGTTCTTGCTCCAGAGAGGTGCGCAGTCCACGTTTGGGTTGCTGCAATTCGTTTGAGACTCTAGCACGCGAATGTTCCAGAGGCACTGTATGGCAGCATCCTGCGGAGTGCTGACCAGCATGCGACCGCGGCATACGTTGTGCACCAGGGCTGTGGCAGGCCAGCCATCCTGCAAGATTATTTCCGCCAGCAAAGTAATCAGCTGGGGAGCTGCAGCCAGGAGGTCCTCCTTGCAAGTGTTGTGTGCAGCGGACGAGGAAGGGCCGACGTCTGTATGTTGCAGGCCGTTGCTGATGACTGCTGTGGTTGCAACGCCCGCAGCTGGGTCCAACGATGGGCCCAGCCACACCGACGTCAAACGGCTGAGCTGTGTCAGGCCATCTACCTTGCACTGCCAGGGCTGCTGTTTGTCGAGGTTGCACAGGACTGACTCCAGTGCACTAGTTGACGCGGCTTGGCTCATTTGCGGCGCGTGCACGAGCTCCACCGTCAGCGGATTCGCTGGCAAGTTGGTTTGAGCCAAGGCAAAGCCCGACACGTTGAGGAGTGGTAGTGCGTATGAGGGAGGTTGTGTGTAGGCAACAGAGCGGACAGACGCAGCCTAACGTTAAAAGTCAGTGCCTGTGCGTTATGTGCGTGGTCGGAGCAACGGTCCGGAGGGAGGTGACCAGTATAGCCGGAGGGTGAGATCCAGGAGGCAGAGGTATGGGACAAGGCATCAAGAGTAGCAACCGAGAAGATGAGCTCAGTGCAGCGCTCTCACTTACCCTCATCAGTGCCTGATGATGCCTACATTGCCCTCATCATGATGGCTGTATGCCGTACATCATCAGCATCCGAATACAGAGCCTAGCATTCTGAGACCGCGGGTTGTCACGCGCTTCAGGCTTGTGAATGAGGGTGTGCTGTGCGCTCTGTGTGCACAAGTGGTTCATTGTGGTTGAAGCACACAAACCCATAGTGCATGCCGATGGCGCATGCAGGCACAAGCAATGCGGCACAGTAGGCAGCCTCTGGCCGGCAGGCGAAGCGCAAGCAACATCATCCACAACGACACACAGCAAGCACACGTGGCCGCCAGCAATCGTTGGAGCACAGCCGTGTGTGTGCAAGCATGCTGGGCAGTCTGTGCAATACGCAATTGCCCTACATGCAACAGCAACAGGCACCATACACCGTTCAACTGCAACAACACGTTCAAAATCTGTCATGTGAGTACACAAAGAAATCCCAATTCAGGTACAGCGCAGTGGTGATTCCAAGTACAGTCCGAAGTACAAGACAATACAGGTGAAGTACACAATAGTGAGCTGCCAGTACACCAAGACTAACGCTAACTCATGCGCACTGCTGCTGGAGGTGAGGCGCCTGCGCTATAAACACATTAGTAACACCAAATTAGAAGAATGGCCGAAAGTCCAAGGATTTGCTCTAAAGATTTAGAGATTTAGAGACACACACACGCAGAAAGGGGCCGTAGCATGCACACCACCGCAAGCCCGCTTTGCCGGTGCCAGCATGTGCCACCTCCCGTCGGATGTGCTGGTGCTGATGCATATGCACGCACACATGCAGACGCACGAGGCGCTGACAGTACAGAGGAGCTATGGGGCTGCGGCTCGTTAGCCACAACAGGCTGCCATGACGTGAACAGCCAGCTGCGGGCCATCGCCAGCAAAGCGCAGTCAGGCCATCTAAACCCTGCCGGCCCCAGCATCAGCCTCCACTCCACCTTTAGTTGGAGGAGCATCGCCCTCAGGGGGGCCGCCAGCAGTAGTGCTGCCAGCGCCCTGCTGTGGAGTGGCGGTAATTACACTAGGGCCGCCACTGCACACGGTCTTGTGGCCCGCCTTCCAGTGCGCCTTCTGGCAGGCAGGGTTGCAGAAGCGCACGCGCTCACAGCCGGCGCACAGGCGCAGCTTAACGCCAGGACAGGCCACCGCACCGCACTGCACACACGCACGAACGCCTGCTGCAGCTGAGGCAGCGCCCATAGCGCCTTCAGCACTGGCACCTGTGCTGCTGCTGGCTAGTGCTAGCACCTGCGGCAGTGCCTGTGCCTGCAACACCTTCTGCTGCGCTGCTGCTGATTTGTGACGTTCCTGCTTGGCCCTGGCGGTGTGTGCTGCATATTTCATCTTCCGTTGCTGCTGCAGGATCACCGACAACAGCGCTGGCACTGGCAGTGCTACCGCGGTCACCACCAGCACAGGATGCTGGTGCGGGCGGTGACCTGGCAGCGCTGCTGCTGGTGCCTGCTGACGCTGCCTGCTGCTCAGCGGGTCGTGGTGTTTGAGGGTGCTGCTGCTGCTGCTGTGGCAGTGACAGGGTCGGTGGCAATGGCGCTGACAGCGGTGGTGATGGCGGTGGAGGCTCAGTGGGTAGGGGCGCGTTGGGGCCTGTCGCATGCAGCAATGCCTGCATGGCTGCATGCAAGCAACTTGTAATCCCTTTGATAGTATTGATCCATTTGTATGGCAGTGAACCTTTGAACCGTTAATAGAAAAATGCCCAACTGTGGTGCAGCCCAGCATGTTGACAGCGAGGACATGACTCCGTCCACACAACGTTAACGCCAATCACAATCACCGTCTGTGGCAACACATATCCTCCAAATGTTCAGTCATTCACTGTGGGGGACTGCCTTGTGTATTGCCTCACCTCAACAGAGCGTTGTGCTGGCTGCACCACCTCCGTTGTCAGGAAATGACACAATTCGCTCCATTTCGTTTGTCGCTGGCTGGCAATCAGCAGCTGTGCCTGGCGTGAGCCCGGCTGCATGGCCTCAACCAGCACCTCGTACAGCGACTGCTGCTGCTGCTGGCGGCTCCCAGCGCAGCCGTTTGTGTTGCTTGTGGTCTCCACGCTGTTTGTGCGCTGGCGCAGCACCTTGATGTGGTCGGCGGCGATTGCGCCAGGCAACGTAGTAGACAAGCGAGCTAGGTACCCAAGAGTCCAGCACGCATAGTCAACGTAGTCAGAACCAGAGCTGCTGCAGAGCTGCGGCATGCTGAGTTTGCCGCCATCAGCAGCTCACACCTGATGGGCCCAGACACAACCACCCACGTGAACGTGAGAAGCATAGTTTTGAATATTTCAGAGATCCTGGGAAAATCTCCTGCCTCAGCGCAGTGTGTAGGTGGCGGTGCGAGGCACCTTGGCAGCCGCTCAAAGACTTGCTGGCGCACCGCGTCCACTGCTGCTGGCGGCGGTGGCGAGGTGGTGCGGACCAGGAACAAGTGTGAGAGCACCACCAGGCGAAGGCGTGCACACAGCAGTGTTTCACATGAGGCTGCCGAATGACCTTGCTGCGCCTGTGCCGCTGCTTCTGCGGCGTCCGTGTCAGCCACCACCTGCTGCGCCGCACCATGCAGCACGCTCGGAACGTCTGCCACCGCCAAGCGCCCCAAAAAGGGCCACATTACTTGTTCCATCCAGATTTCTGAATCACCAATTTGCAGGCGTCCCAGCGTTATCGCCGCTCCCGCCTCTGCAAGCTGCAGCAGCAGGTTTAATTAAACCAGCATTGCTACTGCTTATTTTTGTTGAATCCACGCTCAGGCCCTGCTGTACAGCCCGCACAGCTGCTGCATCGAGTTGGATGTCCAGCAAGCAGCCTGCGACGTCATCGACGCTGTAGGGGATTGCAAGTTCTGCGGCTGTTGCCTCGCGCAAAGCCAGTAGGCGTACTGTGGCATACCGAACCAGTATCAGCACTGTTGATGGGCTCTTCAGCTTCAATGCCTGCATGCGACACGCAGCATAAACAAATGCAAAATGCATCACAGGACACTTGCCTAGCACTGCTGTCCGAAAAACATACCCAGCACGTAGGTGCGTGCTTCACCAGCCACTGCACATGATCTGGCGTGGCGGGCATGTAGGAAGTGGCGGGCTGCAATGCTTCCCACATCTGATCTTAGACCAGATCCAGTTGACCGTGCAATGTCTGTTCTGTGATGACAAGATTGAAGATTTGCGTCAGGCTTTGACACATATGTGCCTGCATGGTTGTATCGCAATGATTTCAGCTCACAACCTGCACCTTTGACATCCTGAGGCGGCCCGCACCCCATACACCCCGGACACCCTTTGTGCATCAACGTGCTTCGCTTTGTCAAAGGCAGCTCTACAAGCCTTGGCTGCCAGGCAGCGTACCATACACCTCCAACACCCACGACTTGCACTGGGCTGTGCCATGCCGGGGCTGGGCAACTACGTGGTTCACCAACCGTTTTCATAAGCTCCCGAGCGACGTCCAGCGAAGCTGCCGCGGTGAGGCTTTCAAAGCATGCACTCAGCAAAGTGACCACCAGCAGCATCAGTGTGTCCTCCATGGCTGTACCAGGTTGATCGGCCCGTTGGCAGGCATAGCCCACGAGACGATCAAACAACGTGCCCTCAGACGCCAAACTGCCAGTATGCTTGCTCCAGAGGGGCGCGTAGGTCGCTTGCGCAAGAAAGTTAGTGAGGCAAAGTATGGCAGCATCCTGCGGGGTGCTTACGAGCTCACGACCGCGCCACATTCTGTGCACCATGGCAGTGGCAGGCCAGTCACCCTGCAAGATTATCTCCGCCAGCAACGTAGCCAGCTGCGGAGCTGCAGCCTGGAGGTCCTCCTTACAAAGGTTGTGTGCAGCGGACGAGGAAGGGCCGACATCTGTATGTGGAAGACCGTTGCTGACTGTGGTTGCAGTGCCCGCGGCTGGGTTGAACGATGGGTCCAGCCATACCGACATCAAATGGCTGAGGTGTATCAGGCCATCCACCTTGCACTGCCAGGGCTTCTGTCTCGCGAGGTTGCACAGGACTGGCTCCAGTGCACTACTTGACGCGCGTTTGCTCATATATCTGCGCAGTCAGCCGATTTGCTAGCACATGACAGCAAGTCAAGGCAAATACCTGACACGATGAGAACAGCGAGTGGGTATGAGGGAGGTTGTGTGTATTCAACAGAGCGGACAGACGCACCCTGACGTTAACAGGCAGTGCCTGGTCGGAACTGTGGTGCCTGTGCAGTGATAGAGGTTTTATATAGGCCCAGATCAGTGTAGCTGGAGGCTCAGGTCCAGGACAAGGCATCCAGAGGAGCAACCAATAAGGCTAGCTCAGCGGGGCAGGGCGTAAGGGTGCTCTCGTCACGTCTCGTCTGGCTACACACATCAGCATCCGACTCAGCTGGAGCCCGGCAGCATTCTGAGACCCAGAGCGTCAGCCTTGTAATTTTGTAATCAGAGAAACGTGGCTGCACAGGGCGCACGGCGCACACTGATTAAGATCTTGCCACCCTTCCATTGGTAATGGCAGCATAGCCTGCCCTGACACGCATGCGCATGTTGCGCAGCATGCGGGAAGGCGTGTCATGCAAGGAGAAGGACTCCAGGAGCGGCAGCAGGTGTTGGGGGTGAGGGGGTGGGGCGACAGACAGCAGCGCATGCTGCATATTGAGCTTCCAATACAAGCACTTACACAGTGGGATGAATGTACTCTCTCTTGTATGTGTGGCTTCCCACCGCGCTGCCGCAGTGATACCACGGTAGATTGGCCTTACAGCAGCCACTGCATCACCCTGCTCCGACCAGCCGAGGCGCCTGAGCAAGCTGCACCATGGTAAGCCCACACAGAATGGACGCCATAATTTCACCAGGAGGGCGACAGCAGTGTGCATACCAGTGAGTGATTGTTCACCATCGCATCAATGCCGTGCAGACTGCTTTACCTGATAGTTGCTGCACTCTATCTACCGCCGATCCATTTACTTCCGCCCTGATGGATCCAGCACGGGCAGCGAGGGGAGGGGGGGGAGGGGTAGAATCCGTAGTGGATGCAACCTGACATCGTCCGGATACAAGCCAGCGCATCATGTAGGCTGTGCAATTTTCCGGCCCGCTTGTCACACTATCAAGCGCTGCGCTTGCCCACACTCAAGCGGGCGTCCCTGATATGCACTAACTCACGCTCCCAGCCTGCCTGCTACAGCCTGCCTGCTGCAGCTGCAGCCAGTGCTTTGAACTCTCCTCCTGGCCTAGACAGCAACTTGTCAGGTTGACCTATCATCACTTGGCAGCTTGTCAGGTGGGCCGTGCTCCGCCAACACGCCCCCTGACAGCACCGCCACCTGACTGCAAGCCAGCATCGTTGACACACGGTGCGCAACGATCAACACACAGCGGCACCCGCGCTTCTGCTCCGCATTATCGTCATTGCTGTTGCCGCCATTAGCGTGACTGCTGAGGCTTGCCTTGGGTGCACCTGCTGGGCCATGTAGGCTGCCAGCGCTTGGCTGATGATCCGTGTCTTCGCCCAGCGCTGACGAGGCCTCATCCAGCGCAAGAACGACGGCGCAGAGCCCTTTACACAGGCGACCCACACGCATGCATATGCATGCACACGTACGCACCGTGCAAGCCTCCATGATGCAGCTGATCTCAGCGGAGGTGGCCACAGGCTAACCACCAGCAACATAATGCAGGGACGCAACAAATCCACACTCATCCAAACAAAAACGCAGCCCTCATGAGGACATGCATGTGGGTGTGCACCGTGTCAGCGCTAATTGAGTGGCGGGTTGGCTTCAAGCAGCCGTAGGGCAGCGAGCGCCTCGCATAAGGACTGCTGAAGCGGTCATACCGACCATACAGCACTGTTAGCTGGTGCGACTATGTGCTGCTGCAGCAACGTATGTACAGGCGTGCCTCCAGGGCAGTCCAGGGCCTGCCAGGCCAGCCTGTGGGCCAGCGGCTGTCCATTGGAATGGCCTCAGTTGCTGCCATACATGCACACGCTCCTGGCAATGTTGGTGTCACTGCCACACTCCTGTCTCCGGCGGTTGCGCCACCTTGCATGCGTGTGTGGGGCATGGCGCCTCGCCGCAGCTGCCAGATGCTTAATGGTGTGCTGGGTTGCAGCTGGGGTTGCAATTGTTGCACATACCAGGGGCAAGGGATGTAATCACAGCAGGTGCCAGCACTATCTGCAGGACCAAGCTGCTTGGAAGGCGATCCGATACAGGGTGGGTGGCAGCAAGTCCAACAATGATAACAGGGAGTGCCGGAGCATCAGGTGCACGTTCATTGCAGTGCCAGCCTGCTGGGCCAAGGCACAGTCGCACGTATCTTCAATCCAAGCACGTGAAAAACCGTATTGACGATTGAGCACTGTGTTTGGGCCACTTCAAGCCAGCGCCGCACGCCGATGACACATGCAGGCAACCCGTACCAGGGCACAGTAGTAGGCTTTTGGCCAGCAGGCTGAGCGCAAGCAACATACACCAGCCTCAACAGCGCACCCCAACCACATGCAGCCGCCAGCCAACTTTGAAATGCCAACGCGGTGTGTACAAGCAGTCTATCCAACACGCACTACGCTACGCGCAACAACAACACACACACGGCACCATTTACTGTCCGCCTGTGCCATCACGTTCCAACTTCCCATAAGAGTACACACAGGCATCCAGGTCAGGCGTAGAACAACGCAGAGTCCAATGTACAGCCCAACGTATAACTCAACAAATCGATACAGTCCGAAGTGCAAATCAGTCAAGTACATCATGGTGAGCCGGCGGTACACTCAACACCGATCCTAACATGTGTACCATCGCTGCAGGTGAAGCGCCTGTGCTGTACACACGCACGGACGCAGACAGGAGCCGCAATATGCACACCAACACAAGCACAGCTTGGACGGTGTGGCACTGGTGGTGCTGCACACGCATGCAGTAGCTAACAATGCAGTAGCTGCCACCAGGAACCAAGAGAGGACCTATGCGATGTGGCTCATCAACTGCAACAGCCTGCCACGACGCGAACAGCCAGCTGCGGGCCACTGCCAGCAAAAACCCTGCCCGGCTGCACCTTGCCAGTCCAACCCGCAGCCTACACGCCACCTGCGACCAGGCCAGCCTCACCCTCGGGGTGGCCACCAGCAGCGCTGCCAGCACCCTGCTGTGGAGTGGTGGTGTGCGCACCACCGCCGCCACTGCACACGGCCTTGTGGCCCGCTTTCCGGTGCGCCTTCTGGCAGGCGGGGCTGCAGTAGCGCACGCGCTCACAGCCGGCGCACAGGCGCAGCTTGACGCCAGGACTGGCCACAACACCGCACTGCACACAGGCACGAGCGCCAGCACGGGTTGAACCAGCACCAGGAGCACCTGCAGCGCTGGCACCTGTGCTGCTGCTGGCTGTGCTGGCGGCAGTGGCAGTGCTGCTGTCTCCAGCACCTGATGCCGCGCTGCTGGGGCTAGCATGCACCCCTCCAGCTTGGTCCTGGCGTTGTGTACTGCCTGCTCCATCCTCCGTTGCAGACGGATCAACGGCAGCAGCGCTGGCAGTGGCAGTGCGGCAACCTCCAGCGCAAGCACAGAATGCGGGCTGATGGGCAGCTGACCTGGCAGCGCTGCTGCTGGGGCCTGCTGCCGTGGCTACCTCCGCCTGCTGGGCAGCAGACGGTCTTTGCGGGTGGCGGTGTTGCTGCTGCTGGTGCTGCTGCTGTTGCAGTGACATGGGCGGTGGCGCAGGCGGTGACAGCGGTGGTGATGGTGGTGGAAGCTCAGTGGGTAGGGGCGCGCTGGGGGGTGTCGCATGAAGCATTGCCTGCATGCAAGCAAGCATATTCCCTTTGCTTGTTACGGTATTGGTCCGTTCTCATGAGAGTGCCCAACCCTTGTGGAGCCATACGTGTTGGTAAGTACGTAATGGGGAATGGGGATGTTGGTCGGTGGGGACATCACATCACTCCACGCAACAACAATCATAAGCACCGTGTGTGACATTCCCCAAGTTTTCATTCAAAGTGGGTACATGCCTTGCGTATTGCCTGACCTCAAGAGAGCATTGTGCTGGCTGGACCACCTCCGTTGTCAGCAAAGCACGCATGGCGCTCCAACTTGATTGTCCCACGAAGGAAATCACCCGCTGTGTCTGGTCCGAGCATGGCATCACGGCCGCAACCATCACCTCATACAACGACTGCTGCTGCTGCTGCCGCTGCCGCTGCCGTTGCCGTTGCTGCTGGTGCTGGTGCTGCTGGCTTCTGTCACGCCCGCTTGCGTTGCTTGTGGTCTCCGCACTGCTTGTGCGCTGGCGCAGCAGCTTGATGTGGTCAGCGGCGATTGTGCCAGGCAACGCAGTAGACAAGCGAGCTAGGTATACAAGACTCCAGCAGGCGTTGCAAATGTAGATTTAGATTTAGATTTTACATTAGGAGCTTTCTAGCCAAGGCCGACACTCCCCTCAGATGAGGACATAGAACTCTCGCAGGAGCGAGTCAAGCAAACAGGCAACAACGGGCCAACGCTGAACGCGTTACGCCAAGGATATGATCCATTC
>BDDA01000227.1:80061-91774 GCA_001662385.1 Chlamydomonas asymmetrica | reverse complement strand
GATGCATGCACGAGGCACCATATTCAACAGAGATGATAAAGCTCAGCGACTTGTTTGCACGTAAAGTTCATGAATGTAATCTGCCACCAGTCGACAGTTGCAAATGTAGCCAGCGACAGAGCTGCTGATCAGCGCTGCCAGGACCGACAACAGGCCGTGCCGGAGCATCAGGCGTATGTTCGCTGCCGCCAGCAGCTCACACCTGCTGGATCCAGGATCAATCACCCGCGTGGACATCTGGAGCATAGCTGTGAACACTCCAAGGTTGACATCGTGACGCTCTGTTAAGTGAGCGTTATGCATGAGTGGCGGTGGTACGAGGCATCTTGGCAGCCGCTCAAAGACTTGCTGGCGCAGCGCGTCCACTGCTGGTGGTGGTGGTGGAGAGGTGGTGCGCACCAGGAATAGGCTTGACAGGTGCATCAGGCGCCTGCGTGGGTTGGTCAGCGTCATGCTGTCTTCGTACGAGACCGCTGCCCGGCCCTGCTGCGCCTGTACCGCCCCTTCTGCGGCGTCCGCATCAGCCACCAGATGCTGCGCAGCACCAAGTAGCACGCTCAGAGCGTCTACCGCCGCCATGCGCTCCAAAAAGGGACACATAACCTGTGCCATCCACGCGTCTGAATTGACACTGCCTAGGAACCCCAGCGCAACGCTCGCTCCCGCCTCTACAAAATGAAGTAGCAGGTATAAAACGTGGCGTGCGTCCGTCAAGCGTGTTTCCGATGACCCCACGCCCTGGCTCTGTTGTACAGCCCGCACGGCCGCTGTGTCGAGCTGGAGGTCCAGCAAGCAGCCTACAAAGTCACTGACGCTGTAGGGGATCACCAGAGCTGAGCCTGATGGGTCCTGCAAAGCCAGTAGGCGTGCTGTGGCATGCCGAACCAGCATCAGCACTATTGAGGGGTCCTCCAGCTTCAGTGCCTGCATGCAACACACAAATGCAGCACACAATACTCATCACTGCTGTCCGAATATAACATACATACCCGGCATGTGGCGGTGCTTTGCCAGCTTGTTCTGCATGATGTGGCATGGCGGGCATGTCTGGTGCTGCTGACTGCAATGCCTCTCGCACCTGACGACCTCAGACCAGATTTGATCATGCAGTGCCTGTTCTGCGATGATGATTTGCGTCAGGCTTTGACACATATGTTCCCGCAGCATTGTGTTGTAATGATTTCAGCTCACAGTCCCCGCACTTTTAACATCCGTAAGAGGGCCGCACCCCACCCGGGCCCTATTTGCCCTGCACCTTCCTCAAAGGCGGCTGCAGACCTTAGGTTGCCAGGCAGCGCACCACATACCTCCAACACCCACGACTTGCACTGGGCTGTGCCGTGCCACAACTGCGGGGTTCACTAACCGTTTTCATAAGCTCCCGAGTGACATCCAGCGAAGCTGCTGCAGTGAGGCTTTCAAAGCACACGCTCAGCAAGGTGACCACCAGCAGCATCAGAGTGTGCTCCACGGCTGTAGCAGATTGATAGTTGGCCCGTTGGCAGGCATAGCCCACGACACGATCAAACAACGTGCCCTCAGACGCCAAACTGCCAGTATGCTTGCTCCAGAGGGGCGCGTAGGTCGCTTGCGCACTGAGGTAACTGAGGCAAAGTATGGCAGCGTTTTGCGGGGTGCTTACGAGCTCACGACCGCGCCACAAGCTGTGCACCTTGGCAGTGGCAGGCCAGTCACCCTGCAAAATGATCTCCGCCAGCAACGTAACCAGCTGGGGAGCTGCAGCCAGGAGGTCTTCCTTGCAAGTGCTGTGTTCAGCGAAAGAGGAGGGGCCGACGTCTACAACTGGCTGGCCGTTGCTGACTGTGGTTGCAGTGCCCGCGGCTGGGTCGAGCGATGGGTCCCGCAACACCCACATCAAACGGCTGAGCTGTGTCAGGCCATCCACCTTGCACTGCCAGGGCTGCTGTCTCTCGAGGTTGCACAGGATTGGCTCCAGTGCACTAGTTGAGGGGCGTTTGCTCATTTGCGGACCCTCTTACCGCATATCAGCCGATTCGCTAGCAGATGGGTGTAAGTCAAGGCAAATACCGGACACTCTCAGGAGTGGGATTGCATGAGGGAGGTTGTGTAATGACAGGACACAAACGCAGCCTAACACGTTAACAATCAGCACCTGTGCGTAATTCTGTGCGTGGTCGGAACCATGGTGCCGATACAGAGAGCAGGAGATAACATCACCCAGATGGTCCCGAAGGCTCAGAACCGGGACAAGGCATCAAGATAGACAACCGAGAAGGCTAGCTCAGCGGGCTACATCATCAGCACCCGACTCATGGAGCCCGGCAGCATTCTGAGACCCACGGGCCAGGCAACGCCAGTACACGCCTTGTAAATCGCTACCCTTTCATCGGCAGCATTGCATGCCCTAAATCGCATGCACACACCGCGGAGTATGTGGGGAGCCGCGTGAAGCCAGGAGGAGGCCAGGAGCGCCAGGTGTGTTGGGGGGGGGGAGGGCAGGCAGATCGCATGCTTCCATGCTGAGCTTCCCATGCAGGGTGTGCTCTCCCTTATGTGTGTGGCTTCTCACTGCGCTATCCCCCATGACACCACCACTGCAACAACATCCTGCAGCAACCAGCGGATGACCCTGCTGCTTTCACCAGCCAGGCGCATGAGCGTGTTGCACCATGGTACGGCCAGGCAGGGCTTCAGCAGGTGGTGGCAGTTCATGCAGCACGAGGCGAGGTGGACTCCAGCAGGAGCCACACGCGGTCCATACCGCAATCAAAACAGCTGCGCCTCCAGGGTTGTGTAACGTTCCGGTTCGCTTGTCAGATTGCAAGCACCGCGCTTGCTCACAACCAAGCGGGTGACCCTGATCTGCGCTCGCTCTCCCTGCCTGCCTGTTACAGCCTGCCTGCTGCAGCTGCAGCCAGTGCTTTGAACTCCCCTCCTGGCCTAGACAGCAGCTCGTCAGGTGGGCCCTGCTCCGCCAACACGCCCCCTGACAGCACCGCCACCTGACTGCAAGCCAGCACCGTTGACACCCGGTGCGCAACGATCAACACGCAGCGGCACCCACCCTGCTGCTGCGCATGATCGTCATCGCTGTTGCCACCGCTGGCACGGCTGCTGGGGCTTGTCTTGGGGGCACCAGCAGGGTGTGCAGGTGCATGCACCTGCTGGGCCATGTAAGCCGTCAGCGCTTGACTGATGACGTCATCCGTGCCTTCGTCCAGCGCTGACGAGGCCTCATCCAGCGCCAGCACGACGCAGCGAGGCCGCAGCAGAGCCCTGTGTGTGTGCAGGCAACACGCATGTATGTACCGGCAGTCAGCCACCAGCAACTGAATGCGAGGCATGAGCCAACCACACTCACCTCAACAAAACTGCGGCACGCATGCATGAGGATGTGTGGGTCCAGCGATGCCTGAGTAGCGAGTCTGCTTAAAGCAGCCATAGGTCAACAAGCGTGGCCAACAAGTACAACCCAGGGTGTTGAGTTTGACACATGAGGATTGATGCTGCTGATCAGGGGAGTCATGCGGCTGCATGCAAGCGCAGCAGCACTCAGCCAGTGCAAGCCTTGCATGTGCCACGCACACCCAGTGCCTACTGCTATGGCCTCACCTGGCTAGGCACACCAGCTGGCGCTGGCCCTGGCTCAACGACACGTGCTGCGGCGAACTAGACAAGGATCAGCACTGTTGGTGGGCTGTTGAGCTTGACCACCTGCAACGCGCAGCACAAACATAGATGCACAAATGAAGCACAGGATGCTCAGCAAGGCTATCTGGTGAACATGAGCCGGAGGGGTAAGGTGCTGCGCTAGCTAGCCAGTGAGTATGATGTGGCACGACGGGCATGCGGCGTGTGGCGGACTGCATTGACGCTTACACCTGATTCCAAACCAGATCTGATCCTGATCATGCAATGCCCGTCCTTCATTGATGTGATTTGCGTCAGACTTTGACATACATATATTGAGCTCCAGTGGCTGCACGCTACACGCAGCATAAACAAATGCAAAATGCATTTCAGGACACTCGCCTAGCACTGCTGTCCGAATAACATACCCAGCATGAGGATGCGGTGCTTCACCAGCCAGTGCACATGATGATGTGGTGTGGGGGGCATTTCGGGTGTGCGTGGCCGATTGCAACGCCACTCACACCTGACCTCAGACCAGATGTGACCGTGCAATGCCTGTTCTGCGATGATGATTTGTGTCAGGCTTTGGTGATATGTTCCTGCAGCATTGTGTTGCGTTCATTTCATTCAGCGCCTAAGTAGTCATAACCTGCACTTTTAATGTGGCCTGCACCCCGAGTCCCTGCCTTCCTTTGCCCTGCTTCAACGTGCTTCGTGCTCCCCCTTGTCAAAGGCAGCTCCACAGGCCTTTGACTGCCAGGCATCAAACCATACACCTCCAACACCCACGACTTGCTCTGGGCTGTGCCGCGCCACAACTAGGGGGTTCACTATCAGCATGTCGTCCACGGCTGTTCCAGGTCGATCGTTGGCCCGTTGGCATGCATAGCCCACAAGTCGATCAAACAACGTGCCCTCGGAGGCCGAACTGCCAATGCGCTTGCTCCAGAGGGGAGCATAGGCAACGGTTGGGCTTTGAGGAGAAGCTAGCATACCCAAATACCGGAGGCACTGTATGGCAGCGTCCTGCGGGGTCCTCTCGAGCAAACAATCTCCCCACATGCAGTGCACCAGGGCAGTGGCAGGCCAACCATCCTGCAAAATTATTTCCGCCAGCGACGTTACCAGCTGGGGAGCTGCAGCCAGAAGGTCCTCCTTGCTGGTGTTGTGTGCAGCGGAAGCAGCGGGGGCAACGTCTGGCAGTCCATTGCTGGCTGTGGCCGCAAAGCCGTCTGGCCACGCCCAGAGCGTCCGGCTGAGCTGTGTCAGGCCATCCACCTTGCACTGCCAGGGCTGCTGTTTGTTGAGGTTGTGCAGGACTGGCTCCAGTGCACTAGTTCACGCGCGACGACTGCTCATTTGCGTCACAAGCCAGAAGCGCTACCATACGAACCAAGGCAAGTTCCTAAAACATGGAGGGGTGCGAGTGGGTACGAGCAAGGCTGTTTGTATGCAGGAGAGTGGATGGGTACATGCATGGCCTGACACCAACAGTGCCACCCGTAAATCGGCAGCCCTGAGATGCCCTGAGTCGCATCAATGCTCATGCTGCGGAGCGTGATGTGGGAAGCCGTGTGAGGCGAGGAGGAGGACTGCAGCAGCAGCAGCGTGGGGGACAGTGAGAAGCGCATGCTTGCACGTTGAGGTTTCCATGCAAGCATTTGCCCAGCAGGATGTGCAAGTAGGGCATTCACCCATCCAGCGGTTCCATGCACACGGCGCCATGAACGGCGCCAGCGCGCCTGTTGGCAGTTCATGCGGTACGAGTGAGGCGGACATCAGCAGGCGTCACGCGCCAATACACAGCCCATACCGCAACCAAAACGCCTGTGCCTTCAGGAATGTGCAATGTCCCGGCTCTGTTGCCCACAAAACAGCATGCCACCCTGACCTGCACTCGCTCTCCCTGCCTGCCTGCTAAAGCCTGCCTGCTGCAGCTGCAGCCAGTGCTTTGAACCCTCTTGAACCCTCCTGGCCTAGACAGCAACCCCGTGAGGTGAATGGTGCTCCATCAGCCAGTGTGGGCCAGCAGCCGCCGCTGAAATGGCCTCAGTTGCTGCCATGCATGCCCGTGCTGCTGGCAATGTTGTTGCCTCTGCTGCACTCCTCAGGCGGTTGCACCACCTAGCATGTGTGTGTGCAGGGTGGATGGCGCCTTGCAGTTGTGACCAGAAGCTTGACCGTGTGCCGGGTTGCAGCTGGGGTTGCAGCTGCTGAACATACTAGGAAAAATGGTTGGAATTAAAGGTGCAGATCGTGAATGTGATCATCTGATAGAGCGGCTTTGTGGCAGCGAGCCCAAGCCGTGTCGCAGGATCAGGCGCATGTTCGCTGCCACCAGCAGTGCAAACCTGGTGGGCCCAGGCACCACCGTCTGTATCGTACCTTTGAACGGGCATTCACATGGAAGAGCTTATTGGGCACTCTTTCGTTGTGGTTGAATTGCACAGCCAGCGCCATCCACACCAAGGCACAGTAGGCAGCATGGGCGGAGCAACCAGCAACAACAGCCGCAACCAATGACCCCCAAAACCGCATATGGCCAGCCATCCCTAAAGAGCAAAACGCTATGCGTGCAAGCATGTTGCAGTCGAATACGCAACGGGAATACGCAACTGCAACGTGGAATACGTAACTGCGCACACACAACAGCACTATGCACATGGCACCATACAGCGTTCGCCTGCACAACGCGTTTGTAATCTCCACAAGGCCATAAGAGCACCCAATGAAATCCAAGTCAGATACAGTGCATTGTAGAGCCCAAGTACAGTCACAAGCACAATTCGTTTACTCATTGCTGTGTTACAGTTGAAGACCATAATCTAATGGTGAGCTGCCGCCACATACATCCCGTCATGCGCACACCATTGCTGGAGGTGAGACGGCTGTGCAGTAAACGCGCTCACACAGAGAGGGACAGTAACATACCGTACACATCACGAGAAGCACGGCTTCACCCGCGCCATCTCCTGTCCCTGGCACCGGTGGTAACGCAGCTGCCACCAGGCGCTAACAGCGGAGCTATGAGGCTGTGGCTCATCAACCACGACAGGATGCCATGATGGGAACAACCAGCTTCGGGCCACCATCAGCAAAGTGCAGTCAAGACATCTAAACCCTGCCGGACTAAACCTTGCCAGTCGAAGCAACAGCCTACATGGCATCGGCGACCGGGGAAGGGTCACCTAAGGGTGGCCGCCAGCAGCGCTGCCAGCACCCTGCTGTGGAGTGGTGGTGTGCGCACCACCGCTGCCACTGCACACGGCCTTGTGGCCCTTCCAGTGCGCCTTCTGGCAGGCAGAGCACAAGCGCAGCTTGACGCCAGGACAGGCCACAGCGTCGCACTGTGCACAGGCAGGAGCGCCAGCAGAAGCAGCATCTGCGCTGCCTGTTCCACCTGCAGCAGCGCTGGCACTGACATTGCTGCCACCGCCACCGCTCGCACAGGATGCAGGAGCAGGTTGATGGGCAGCAGACCTGGCAGCGCTGCTGCTGGGGCGTGATGCCGCTGAGCGTGCTACGACCGAGCTGGTGGCTGTCGGACGCATCATCGCCTGCATGCAAGCAGGCATGATCCCTTTGTTTGTTATTGGTCAATTCTCATGGGAGTGCCCAACCTTGGTGCAGCCAAGCTGAGCCAAGCACATTGGTCAGTGGGGATACAAACCCACACAACACACACTCAAGCACTGCGCGTGTGACAACACACTCCCCACACATTCAGTCAGCCGCATTGGAGGAGTGCATTGCGTATTGCCTGACCTCGATAGAGCGTTGTGCCGGCTGGACCACCACCATTGTCAGCAAGCTACATAAGCCGCTCCAGCAGGCATCACCCAGGGAGGCATTCAGCAGCTGTGCTTGGCGTGTGCGTGGCTTCAAGGCCTCAACCAGCACCTCATACAGCGACTGCTGCTGCTGCTGCTGCTGCTGCTGCTGGCGGCTCCTGTTACCGCCGCTTGTGTTGCTTGCGCTCTCCGTGCTGCTTGATCGCTCGCGCAGCAGCTTGATGTGGTCAGCAGCAATCGCATCCGGGAATGCTGTAGATGACTTGGCTAGGGACACAATAATCCAGGACGTGGTGCCAATGTCGTGAGGTGCAGGGCTGCTGAGAAGCGCTGCCAGGCGTGACAACAGGCCATGTTGGAGCATAAGACGCGCGTTCGCTGCCGTCAGCAGCTCAAACCTGCTGGATCTAGGCACGCCTACCCCTGTGGACATCTGGAGCATAGTTGAGAACACTCCCAGGTTAACACTGTGAAGATCTGCTGACTGAGCGCTGTGTACGGGTGGCGGTGCGAGGCACCTTGGCAGCCGCTCAAAGACTTGCTGGCGCAGCGCGTCCACTGCTGCTGGCGGGGGTGGAGAGGTGGTGCGGACCATGAACAGGCGTGTGAGCAGCACCAGGCGACAGCGTGCCATGATCAGCGTCATGCTGTCTTCATACGAGACCGCTGCCCGGCCCTGCTGTGCCTGTACCGCTGCTTCTGCGGCGTCTGCCTCAGCCACCGCCTGCTGCGCCGCACCAAGCAGCACGCTCAAAGCGTCTACCGCCGCCAAGCGCTCCAAGAGGGGCCACCCAGCTTGTGCCATCTTTGCTTCTGGATCCACGCTATCTATCATCCCTAGTGTAACGCCCGCTCCCGCTTCTACAAGTTGAAGCAGCAGGCCCAAAACACTGCGTGCATCCTTCAAGCGCGTTTCCGTTGACCCCTGGCTCAGGCCCTGCTGTACAGCCCGCACGGCTGCTGTGTCGAGCTGGAGGTCCAGCAAGCAGCCTACGAAATCACTGAGGCTGGAGGAGATCGCCATGGCTGTGGTTGATGCCTGCTGCAAAGCCGGTATGCGTGTCGTGGAATGCCGAACGAGCTGCAGAACTGTTGATGGGACCGCAAGCTTCAATACCTGCATGCAACATGCAGGACACACAGAATGCAAAATGAAGCATGGGGCCCTGAGCACCGCTATCCGGTGAACACATCCAGGAGGGGTGCAGTGAGATGCTTTGCCAGCAAATGTGCATCATGCGGCTGGGCACGCAGGGTGTGGCGGATTGGGTTGCCTGTCAGGTCTGATCCAGACCAGATCATGCAGTGCCTGCTCTGTGATGATGGATTGTGTCAGGTATGTGCCCAGCACGCATATGGTATTGTGATGCACTCATTTCAGCTCACACCCTGCACTTTTTACATCGTCAACAGCGAGCCCCCCCCGCGCCTCCCTCCACGGGCTCCCTGCCTTTCTTTGCCCTGCAAAAACGTGTTGCTTCGTGGGCCCCCCTACCTCTTTAAAGGCGGCTGTACAAGCCTTTCACTGCCAGGCAGCATACCATACACCACAAACGCCCGCAACTTGCACTGGGCTGCACCATGCCACAACAAGGGGGTTCACTTACCGCTTTCATGAGCTCCCGAGCGACGTCCAGGGAAACAGGCGCATCGAGGCTGTCAAACCAGGCACTCAGCAAGTAGGACGCCAGCAATGCCAGCGACATGTCACCATCCACACCTATATCAGGTGGACAGTCGGCCCGTTGGCATGCATATCCCGCGAGACGATGAAACAGCGTGCTCTCAGGGCCCGAACTGCCAGTGTGCTTGCTCCAGAGGGTCGCGTAGGTCACTTGTGGGCGTGGCCTCGCTAGCATATCAAAGCTAGCAAGGCAATGTATGGCAGCGTCCTGGGGGGTGCTGATGATCATACGACCGCGCCATACGTTGAGCACCATGGTAGTGGCACGCCAGTCATCCTGCACGAGTAGTTCCGCCAGCAACGTAACCACCTGCGGAGCTGCAGCCAGTAGATCCTCCTTGCTGGTGTTGTGTGAGGGGCCCGCCGCTCGGCCGTACGATTGATCCAGCCACACAAGGGACTGGGCACTCAGCTACTAAAGTGTCCAGGCCGTGGCGCGGCGGTCTAGCGCCCCCCAAGCAGGGTTTAGTAGGCTGATATCCTGGTGTAACAGGACATGGAGATCACGAATATGCAATAAAAAAATTCTACTAAAGCTACTAAACACTAAAGCCTCGACGGAGCCTTGCCGTATGAATCTTACTAAACGTCCTTCAAACGACGCAAAATGGCATTTGTGAAGTTTAGTATGTGCTTGCCCTGTGATGTTATGCATAGGGTTCAGTATATTTTTGCAGACAAGTGCCTGGCCAGGTGTTTGGTGGGGTCGCCCTTGATTGGGGCCCAGTGGCACACGCATGGGCGGCAAATCAGCGCCGTGGCTAGCTGTGGCCCCTTCATTCGCCATGAGGCACCAGGCAGAGGCCCTTGTGCTCGGTGGGCAATAAGTTCCGACCGCTCTGGGGCTGCACGCAAGGGAACAGCGTGTGCGCAAGTGAGCAAGGGAAATGAGTGCAAGGGAGGAGAACTAAGCGAGAATGTTCAGAGTTGAGCAGACCACTAAACTCTCACCTTGCACCGGATCCTGAGAACGTGCCGAAGTCAGTGCAGCACCTTTGGCTCGTCCCATGTGGCAACAGGACTCTGCACGCACGTTATAGCCACACAAGCATTTGAAACGCGTGCACGACCCCAAGCCGTAGCTCTGTCCAAGACTTCTGTCCAGCGTACATTATGCACCTAGTCCTCACCTCAGTGCTCTTGCAGGTGGTCGGCACGGCTGTGGACGCAGATGGCTACTGCCCAGACTCAGCCAGTGGCGACCGCATAGACCGCAGCTGGAGGCTGTCAACGACCGTGCGTGAGCGTTCCAGCAGCTCAGCCATCACCGCTCTGCTTCATACAGGAAGTCCAGCCCCTTGAGATTGGTGCCAACTTCCGTTGCTGCGGCACTGCACGCGATGCAACCTGCGTCGGTGCGGTTTTGACTGCATCCACGCTCGTCCTCAGGCTCTGAGGCCCAGGTCCTGAGGTTCCAACAAGTACTGAGCTGTGCGAAACTTGTAAGCTATGCTCAAGGAGAGGAAGCTCAAGCGCTGCAGGGACACGTGCTCCATTCTGGCCAACACGAAACCGCACTAAACGCTACTTAAGGAATCGGCCAGAGCATGTAGGGGCTGCTACTAAACAAAACAGCGAGTTCCTTGTCTGTGGGTGCAAGCTTACTTAATACTAAAGGGGGGGTGGCGAAAAAGGCGAGGTGAGCATGGTGCTACTAAACGGAATTTTTTTATGTTTAGTATGCGCTCAGCATAGCCTGCAACCCCATGCGCCAAAATTTCAGAGACAACAACCACCTACTAAACCTCGGTGCCACGGCCTGGACACTTTAGTAGCTGAGTGCCCGGTCCCTTAGCCACACCCACATCATTTGGCTGAGCTGTGTCATGCCATTCAGCGTGCACTGCCAGGGCTTCTGTTTGTTGAGGTCGCACAAGACTGACTCCAGTGCACTACTAGTTGACGCGCGTTTGCTCATTTGCAGACCCTCTGGCCACGAGCTCCACCCACCGTCAGCCGAATTTGCTAACAGAAAAGCCAAGGCAAAGAACTGACACGTTGAGAGAGGGACTGTGTGCAAGCGAGGTTGGTTGCATACGACAGAGCGAACAGATGCAAGCCTGACGTTAACAGTCAGTGCCTGTGTGTGGTCGGAGGCTCTCAGCAACGGTGCCGATGCAGTGAGAGGGAGACTATGTCAACCGGTACAAGGCTTCAAGTTGAGCATCTGACTCATTGTAAGAGGGAAGGTGGCAATACCAGAGCTGGCAATGCTGGCACACAGTGCTGACACATGCTGGCACACAGAGCTGACATATGCTGGCACACCTCATGAGCCTAGTAGCATTCTGACATACACCCAGGAAAGATCAGCAACGTTACGAGGGTAACCACCGGCAACTGAATGCAGGGATGCAACTAACTATCCTGATCTCAACAAAATTACAGCACACATGAGGATTGAGGACATGCATGTGGGTGTGTACTGTTTCAGCGCTGGTTGAGTGGCGAGTCCGCGTAAAGCAGCTGTAGGTCGAACAGCGGCTTGAAATAGGACTGCTGAAGCGGTCTCAGCGACCATACAACACTGCTAGCTGGTGTGACTGTTTGGTGCTGTAGCAACATACAGGAGTGCCTTTAAGGCAGTCCAGGGGATGCCGAGTCAGCTAAGTGGGCCAGCAGC
>BDDA01000227.1:56237-68433 GCA_001662385.1 Chlamydomonas asymmetrica | reverse complement strand
TTTGGGCCCCCCCCCCCCCCCCCGCAGACACACTGTCACTGACAGTGACTATCAGGATCACAACATGAGTGCCCATGCTGAATGCTGAAGCGCTTGTATCTCCACAGCAGGCAAACGATGCCACTGGGTGGGCATCGTTACGCATGGATTTGCTTGCCATTGGCATACCTATCTTGACTAGACACACAGCAAGGCGAGCACAAGTTGAAATGAATTGCGCAATTAGCGTAGATATGCAGCTACGCATACTACTTGGGGGCTCACCGCGAGTTTTGCTGGTCCTCAACGCTGGCGCTGGCCCACTCCTGCAGCTGCCACTCAGCGGCCACGTACGCCGCCTGGCGCCCCACCAGCAGCGCCAGCAGCGCCACGGCGGTCGGCACGCCCAGCGCCTTGCAGTAAATCCAATACACCTGCCAGCTGACTGCACCCTCCTCCATGTCCTCGTCATCCTCTAGCTGCGTTTGCATTTAGCACATGCACACAGCATGTCGGCATCAAATGGCGGACGAACATGTGGATGCATGCAGTGTGCATGTGCGTGAGCCGTTGCGTAGCTGTCCTTCCTGGTCCGTGCTGTGCCAGTTGAAGAGCGGTTCGTCACTCTTACCTGGTTGCAGGCCTGTCCAGGTTGATTTTCATCCTCCTGTAGTCCCGCTAAACCATCTTCGCTGTTATCATCGATACCGTCACCATACCGATCACAATCCGCATCAAAGGCATCACCCTCCTCGTCCAGAGCGGTCGCATCACCTTCAGCCGAGGCACTGAAGCAGTTGTGCCCAGCGTCAGCCACAGGCGCAGGCTCCTGCTGGTTCAGCGCGTGCCCACCAGCGCTGCCGTGATCCCCGCTGGCGTCAGCGGTGCTGGCTGCGCGGTCTGCTGCACCAGTTGTAGGCATGATGTGCTCCACGCTGCCTATGCGGGCAACAGGCGGTGCTGCTGCCGCCATGCTCGTAGACAGCCTTGGCAGCTTTGCGGGCGAGCTACCCAAGCGGACTGCGTCGGCGGTGGGTAGGGAGGGGACAACGGGCGCTGAACCGCCCGGCGATAGAAACAATGACGACATCAGCTCCGGTGGGTCAGTAGCATGGGAGGGCTGGGAGGAGCTCCGATCTGGCGGCTCGCTTGCAATCACCTGCTTGCCATGCTGACCGCTGGGGGTGGATCGAACCACAGTAGCTCCGGGACCGGCTCCAGTGATGCTTCCGAGACCATCACCAGCACCGCTGAGGCGGATATCGAGGCTGCCGCGTCCACCAATAGAGCTGCGGGTCGCAGCGTGGGGAGCAGAAACCCGGTGGAAGGTGCCGGCCGAGGGACGAGTGAGCGAGGGCACTGAGGGCCTGTGGAACGGGTACCGCACGTTGGGGGAGGCCGGAACGATGACATGCTGCGATGACACCAACAGCTCTGCCCCGCTGGGATTCGCGCGGCTGGGCCTGCTTGTCCTTCCGTCGACTGATGACTTCCTGTCCACAGATCCTGTCACCGCAGGGATGTGGCCCCTGCTGACCCCTCTGCTCACACTCGCGTTCATGCCCATGCCTGTGTTGGAGTGCACGGCAGGAGGTCTGCTCAGGCTGATCGACCCAGCCCTATGCGATCTGACGGCTACGGAGTAGGAGGTACGTGCGGAGAGCAACATGCTCGCCAGGCGCTCCAGGGAAGGCCGCCCGCTGGGCGCCCGTGCCCTGTTGAACTCCTTTGACCCGTGGTGCTGACTCAGCCCCCCAGGACTAAACGGCATCATCGCGGTGCTTACTGAGCCACCGACGGGCACGAGCACGCCTGATGGCCCCGAACGTGACAATGGGTTAAGCACTGCGCTGCCGTTTGAGCCCCTGCCGGATACGTCCACGCCCATGCTACTGCGAGCCGCAGCCGCACCAGGAGAAGCGATATTGATGGCGCGAGAGGAGGGCGTGGCGGCGAGCGGGTTGCTGCCGCTGGAGAGGAGTGAGAGGGCGGCGAGGTGCAGCGGGGAGGGAGGCACGGGGCGGAACAGGGAGGGTGTGCGGCGCAGCGAGTGTGAGCTGGACGAGCGGGAGGCTGCTGTCGGCAGCTGGTGGCGGCAGGAAGGCGGAGGTTGAAGCCAAGTCCCTGACTGCCGGGTGAAGGAGGAGCGTGCACGCCTGTGTGTGACAGGTGCAGACAACATCATAACGTGAAAGAGAGGAGCGGGTGGCGCGACTGACTTGCTATGACATCGGCGCACAGGCGAGTCCCTGGGCGTCGTTCGCACGCCACACCCCCAAAGCCACTGCAGCAGATCGCATCTGTGCATGTGGACACCTGCTGGTACACTTACGTGGCCAGCACACTGGGGCCATGCGGCAGCCGGAAGGCCTGCACAGCTGACAGCGCCGGTGCCCCTGTCCCCGCTGCATCCTGGTGCCATGACCACTGGCTGCCGTCGGCCGGATGCTGCGCCATACATTGCATCACACAGGGGTGGAGGTGAGATGGTGAAGGGCATGCAAGCACAAGTCCTCGTCACGTATTGTGATGAATGAGGTCAGGGTCTCATGTGGTCGTCTGGATGTGAGGGGAACTGTGGTGGCCTATAAGACTAGCCACACGCCCAGGTAAACGCTTGGCAGGTTACTTTCGAGGGCCAGGGGCAATGAAGAGGATCAAGGCGATTGGTGGGTGCTATCAGGGGCGCAATGGGGCTCGCATGGCTTGCATGCAAAACCTTTTCCGATTTAGCAGCACTGCACAGCCCGGTACCCAAGCGAGCCCGGTCTATGCCATCTTCCCACACTGGCTGTGGCATTTGCAACTCTGGAGCATGCGGCTGATGACTCACCGCATTGGCAGATGACGCACGATTGCTAGGGCTCTGTGGCAGCAGGGCGTGCCGCCCTAGCTCATGCAGTGCTCCGAAACCCACCACTGTGCCCTGGTGGAGCACCAGCACCTGCAGGCGGGTGAGGATAAACAACAAACAGTTTGGAATGGCAAGAGATGCATGCATGCACAGTGAAACGGTCTTGCTTTACGTGTTTCACAGGATGAGGCATCAATCATGCAAATCTGTTTCTGTCATCGGACCATGCACAACATTGTGGGCCATGCAGCGGTAACCAAGCTGAGCGAGGAGCTGAGGCAACGCATGGTCCTCAACACGGTAGGGGCTAAGGTGCATCCTGTATTCCCGTGTCATACATACCTTGTCGCACCACTGCAGGTGCCGGCGCTGGTGCACCACCACCACGCGGGTGACGTGGCGCATCAGCGCAGCCACGTTGTTGCCCAGGCAGCGCTGTGCGATGTGTGCCGCCACACGCGGGTCCTGCGGGGCCAGAGGGTCGTCCGCCAGCAGCACGTCTGGGCGCGCGTAGCAGGCGCGTGCCAGCGCGAGGCGCGCGCGCTGCCCGCCTGACAGGCTGGCGCCAGACACCTGCGTGGCATCCCCGTGCGCCGCCCAGCTGTGCTTGAGGTCATCACGGAGCGCACACGCATCAAGGACCTGCATGGATAGCGGTAATGGTCCATGAGGCGTGTGGTAGGAGTGAATCACTGCATAGCTGCACTCCCATTATGGTATGGTATGTTACATCAGGAGCGTGCTGGACAACCGGCACATGTGCCCCCCAGATGCATTCTCGTTATCTGACAGTAGACAAGGCATCCAAGGCGCGTTTGTCTGCTGTCGCACCTGATCGTACCACTCTGCGTCGTACGGGGCGCCGAACAAGATGTTGTCGCGCACTGTAGACCCATCCACAACCCAGGGCGATTGAGGCACGTACGCAAGCTTGCCATTGACCACCACTCGGCCCTGTTGACTTGAAGCAAGGCTGGTTTGAACTGCTTCGGGTTCTGCTGCTGTTGTCAGCTGCAGGGGTGTCAGCTCTGACATCAGCGCTGCAAGCAGGGTTGAGCCGCCGCTGCAGGAAGCAGGCAAGGCGTATGCAAAGAGTGCCAGTCGGTGCGTCAGTATGTTGTGAGATTGTGTTGCAGCACACCAGTAGTTGCCAGCACACCATAAGCCACGTATGAGAGTGCATGACTCCCTGTTCGTATGATGCGCCGTGCCCACCGCCTGCCATGCAAAACACGTATGTACCACATGCGATAAACGCCTGCCTGGAGGCATGCAGCAGCACCATTCGCAGGCAAACTGGCCTGCAGTGCACTCACCATCCAGTGCCTCCAATCACCCCGACCACCTCGCCAGGCTGTATCCACAGCGACATAGGCACATGCAGGTGTGCAAAGCCACAAGCCTGAAGCGCAGAAACCAAATCGAGTGGGCTTCCGCTGTCCAATGCTGCAGTCGTCGCCAGCGCCAGAGGTAGCGCTTTGGTGCTGGCTTGCCCACCGAACGCATTTGCGGCAGTCTCGCTCCCCCATGCCTTAGCCACTGCCAGTGCTGGCGGCACTGCTTCAGTGCTCACGGTTTCATGCTGCTGCTGCTGTATGTAGGCCATTGCATCCAACGAGAAAATCTCTTGGCCCAAGAGGGAATCTGCGATACGGCCCCCCTGGGGTTGAATCCAGCTGAACACCACAGGGCCCCTGATGACGACGTTGCCAGCAGATTCCCGGCTGTTCAACAGGTACGGATGGAAGGTGTCACAGCCCTCCAGGTCTTCAGCACTTGTGCTTCTCCCTGTGTGACCAATACGACCTGAGCCCACCACACCGAGGTCCGGAACCGCAAGTGGAGGCGGCCGAGGGGGCGAACTCCGGTGGTGCTGTGAAGCGGGCGCGGCAGCTGCTGTGCAGAATGTATTGCTGGTGTCAACGCTGCAAGCAGCAGCAGCGACAGCAGCTGCTGGAGCCTGGGAAGCATGCTTTTTGTGTTCATCAACAGTTACGGCGAGCTGACTGCGGCGCGCCAAACAGCACCACAGAGGGTGTGTTGCCGAGGTCTGGATAACAACCTCCGCCGGGGCCGATGACATGGGCGCCACAGCAGCATTATTTGTGGCGTTTGCACCGCCAAGGTCTGCTGTTGTGTGATCTGCGGTGTGACTGCCGGCGCAAGCGAAGAAGAACGCTTCGCATCCGCTATGCTGGTTGGCATCGGCCATGTGAGATGCGCTCACTTGCGGTTCCGGGCCATGATGCTGGCTCCTGCCCTGGTGCGACTGCTTTTGTGGTGCACCTGCATGCCTTGACTGCGGCGGTTCTGGGATGAACAGGAAGGAAGAGATGCGCTGCAGCGAGAGGTGCGCCTGAGCCATGGCCTTGACGCCTGCAACCACAGGGGGGATGCAAACACAGCCAAAGGGTGGCCAGGATGACCGGCAAACCTCGAATGCAGTGTGCACCCCAATCAACCAAACACCAGCACCCACTCAGCTGCAATGAAGCACACTTGCAGGTCGAGCACGTAACTACTGCGTTTAGGCCAGCAAAGTCTTGACGCAGGTTTGCCTTGGACCAAATGCTGCATCGAGTTTTTTGTGAAGTGCGGAAGGGCATAAGGGCATGCTCGCTCATGCGCGGCCTTTCACTGGCCCCCTATGCTTCTGCTGTCAGCGCTCACCTAGCCCAAACAGGCTCCAAGTGATTCCCAGGAGGGATATCATGTAGAAGAGGTCGGCCACTGACATCATTTCACCGTGCTGGGCAAAATATATACACGTCATCGTCATGGTGGCCAGCGGAATCTGCAACAACGCATGCGGGAGGGACATTGGCGACATGCAGCAGCATATAACTGCAGCGGCGTATGACTGGTAATGGAGACGCAAAACAGCAACAGCCAACAAGCAGGCATTGGGCTTCAGCAAGGGCATGGAACCGGCTGAGCAGCAGAACCCAAAGCCAAGCGTTTGGTAGTGCACCACAACGCATGCTCTGATGTGACAGTGTCGTTTGAAAGCACTGAGCAGGCTGTGTACAAGTGGTCCCTGGCGTTGTGCTTGCATGGCGCCCACCTGGCAGTACGCCGCCGTGGTCTCGAAGGACTGCAGGTAGGCTGACATGGTGAGCTTGCGCCCCTCATGCGCACGCAGACCCAGCAGGCGCCTGCATGCAGCCAGCGGCCATGCGGGAGGCATCCGGGTGAAGGTACGACACCTGGCTGCTGTATAGGCCAGCCATACATCACCAAATGCACTCACTCACACGTTTCCATGACCAGGCTGCCACGTAAGCACTTGAGCACAGCATCCGCTTGTCAGTACGTACGGTAATGCCTGCCGCCACGGCCTCACCGCAGGAAGCACTCCTCCAGTTGCAGCATCTTGACGGTGGCTGCGCCCGCCACCGCCTCCCCCAGCGCCGCCAGCCGCTCATCCATCACGCCCTCAGCGGCCTCACGCAGCTTGGCGCTCCACACGCCAAACGCACCCTGCCGGCGCCCGGTTCGTTACACACACACGGCCACGACCATCCGACAAGCATGTCAAACACCACAACATGGATCGCCATTCTACCCGTTTGCTCAGCGTGCAATGCAGCTGGTTTTAACCTGCGTGCATGCTCAGACTCCCATCAGCAGTGGTATCATCCATCGTTTGTTGCGCTTGGGACGTGCTGGCACGTTTAATTCCGCATGCTCTGTCTGTTGCAGCACGTGGGATGCGCATGCGCGCATGTAAGGCGGGTGCATGGCGCGAGGATGGCGTGCAGCCCATGGGGCAGCCACAACGCAGCAGTGGCAGCAGCCACAGCATGCAATGCAGCGCTTGGGCTCGCGCCGTCACATGCACGCACCTCCACAAAGCTCAGGCCGCACATGATGCCGACGCCAGCAAATGCGGGCGCTACACCCAGTACCGCGGCCAGAAGCGTGACGATGGTAGCCAGCTCCAGGGGCGCTGGCATGCATCAGGTACACAAACCACACACAGCACACAAGTGGCATGCAGCTGAGAAGCGAAGCCATGCCACAGCGCACGAGGACACACGGTGTCTCGTGAGCATCGACAGCGTTTCTTCAGCGCAGGCGGCATTTCTGCGCTCTGCGTTTTACTTGCCTGGCTTGCAGACAGCGCACACAGGGCTGACAGCGGACACTGCTGCACCACTCACATTGCCACACGTAGAACCAGGTGTTGAGAGAATCTTTAACGATGGTGGCATCGATGCTGGCCAGGGTCATCAAGTCAACTTGCTGCTCTCCATCCTGTTAAACGGGCAAAGTCACGGCGGTTAGCGGATGCAAGACCTGCCGTTTCACCGCAGGCCCTGGTCTCCCTACTGGAAACTCGGGATATTGAGTATGATGAGAATACCACCTACATGTGGGTTTCTCTGCTGTGCAGGAACATGCACACATGTACGTCATGACTCTTCTGAGTGGTTTGCATAGGGTTGACGCGGTTGGAGATAGGGGGGGACGTGGTTGGGTTGGGGTGCGATAGCAGCCCAACCCAGTAGCAATATTCTACTGGGTTGACTTCACTGGGCCCAACCCCGGAGCTTTGTGTACACTTTTGCACGCGCGCGTCAGGGGCCCAACAATGAAGCACATTGGCACCCAAACGCAAGCCTGACCCACGAACACTAATCCATGTGTTGACATTCAGGAGAGCGACAAGCTGAGTGTGTGCGGCACAGAAGTATCGAGTTGCCAGGGTGTCTGAAGCGGTTGAGAACTTGCACGGGAACCAGGACGCGGTCCGAGTACAAACCGAATTCGCAGAGTGGACCAATTGAGACAGCCCAGTCCGCGACAATATCGAGTCTCCAACCCAACCTAACCCCCAACCCATCCCATTCGTATGTCAAGACTCAAGATTGTGAACCATCTCCGAAACCACCTCCTGCGCACCTGTTCACTGCGGCTCCATGCGCTGATGTAGCTACAGGGGAGCTGAAGCACCTTAGCATGCAGCGATGCTACAAGCTCCTGCTGAACGCTGACCCCAAGGCAGGCACTTGACCTGTGCAAGGCAACCAGCAACGCTTGGGAGGTGAACGGGGCGTGGTCACACTAAACAACGCAACCGACAGGCGGCGCTTTTGGCTATCTTCCTGTACTACGCGACATACCTAAAGGTGTTGCTTACGAGTTCAGAAAGGCAACACAATGTGCGTGATGCGTGGATGAGCACGCAATGGTGCCAGGTGAATGCGGGGAGGCGTGTCCGCCATGACCGCACGTGCAACGCCGCTGGTTAAAACTCCGTTTGAGTCAGTGCAAGCAGTGGCAGACATAAGCTTGTCCTTGCAATTGTCTCCTGGTTTGGAGCTGTGTAGTTGTTTCGGCACTGCTGCGACACTTGACATACACAACCTGCCCTGAGTGTCAGCAAGCTGCGGATACGCACCAGAAGAGGAAATTCTGCGTCAGCGCCTCTGTAATTGTAAGGGCCCCTAGTGCGAGGGCCAAAATCCAGCCTGGCCAAGTAGCTCCAACCTTGCCCACATCGTTGTACTTCTGTACCCAGGTCAAGAACTGACGGAGCACAACCGGCTGCACAAGCCTGCAGGCCAAGAGTGCATACAAATTCATGTTAGAGGCTGGGCATCGTTCATTCAGTCTCTCGCGCCTACCCTGAGCAGCAGCACCATGCCTGTGTCGCTGCAGTCCTACACATTTTCATGTATGCCATGACAGGGAGCCTCAATGTGACTACGGACTGCGTACCTGAACGCTGAAAGCAAAAAGACAAGGGCTGCCTGCACAGTCAGCCCGCCGCGGTGCTGGTCCAGCAGTGTTCGGTGCAAGCGAAGTGTGCGCTGCGCTTGCAGGCTCCCTTGCATCGGGGTCTCCTGTTGACAGCAAAGTGTATCTACGAGTATTAAAGCTATCCAAGCAAACTCTCTATTTACAGTGGTCAGACAGGACGAGCCATGAAAGTCGCATTTGTGCCGCCCCACCTTCAATTGCTGCTCCCCGAGCTTCTCTGCCAGCCGAGCATAGTTGCTTTGGGTGCACAGGCCGCCTGGAATCCAGGCTGGTGCACCAAGCTCAAGTGTCAGCGACTGCTTCCGTGCTGTCTGCACAATTAAGCTCGACACCTGTCCACCCATGTTCAGGGTGCTACCTGGTCAAAAGCACCAGTGTACCCTCAACATGTACAAGCGTTGTGTTGTAAGCATCTCAATATAAATATATGTCTTTATTGAATACAACCGCTACTGGTATCGTGCCTTGACATCAGGCAATTCGCGAGGTCCCCCCCCTAGGTTTGAATGGGTCGTCTCCACGGTCACAATGCATATGTGAGACAAGCCAGGTATACAGGTACCATAAAACAAACAAGACACCATATATCTACACGCACCTTGGATTTGGGCTGCGCTCTTATACCACAGCCTGGGTGCTTCACCGGCGGTTTCGCATGCGGGCATCATCATCATGGGCCGGCAAGGTGCAAGAGACAACGCAAAGCGCACAGGCCATTAAAAACAGTGTCGGCCTTGATTGCACGTCTATAGAAGGCTTTTGCACTCCTGCCGAAAGTTGCTCGTAGCGTTCACTGGCTAATGCCAGCAGCGGCACACCCAGTACGCTTTGGTTACAGGACAAAGCGTGGGCTGGCAATGGTATGGGTTGGTATGTGACCTTGAATGCCTTGCACACGCTACACACCTTCAGTCTGGCATCCTGCAACAGCCACAGATTCTCAGGCCACACACGTCGCAAGCTAAGCTCAGCGCGGGGAACTCATTCTGCACTGTCGCAGTCGTCATCAGGCAATAGGCTGTCCTGCCGCGTTTGCCGCCCTGAGCACCTCATCAAAGACCGCTGAGAGCGCCGCGCTGCCATGCCGCCGCACCCACTCTACCGGTGTGATGCCTGACGCTGCACCGTCCACAGCATGCACGTCCGCACGCCCCTCCAGCAGCAACACGCGAGCCACGCCAGCATTCTGGCGCCGAACCGCATGCCATAACGGCGTGAGACCCAAATCGTCGTGAGCATCCACTATGCAGCCTGCGGCAATCAGCGCGCTGCAGATGCGTGTGTGCGCAGTCGACCATACACCTGAACCCATGCATTCTCTCCGGTCGCTGTTGTGGCTGTTGGTGGCTGAAGCTGACGCAGGCGTTGACATTGGTGGTCGTTGCGGTGGCGGTGGCGGCGGCGGTGGCGGATGGGATTCGGGCATTGACACGGCTGCAGCGGCGGCGTGGTGTAGGGGTGTCAGACCCAATTCGTCCCCTGCACAGCGGTGCATTGCAGGCAGTTCCAGGCAGTGCGCAGTGCGTGCCACACACAGTGGCTGAATACAGGAAAATAGGAAATGCATACAGGAGTGGGGTACATGTCAGCGTGTCCATGGAATGCTTGTAGAGAGCGCATTCTCGTTCGGGGGAAGTCTCTGGTCTTGTCCTATGTTAACTGACTGCAGCACCTCCCGCCCACGCACAAAGCATGCTGAAGCAAGCATGGCCTTGCCAGCGCCCAGACACACCTGCGCGTAGCACCGTCCGCTCATCCGATACCCCGCGCAGCGTGCACAGCAAGCCCACCACAACCTCCTCGTTTCCTCGTATTACCGCAACATGCAAGGGTGTCAGGCCCTGGGCATCACGTAAAGCCAGCGGGGCACCGGCTGCCAACAGTGCGTTTGCTGTGCGTGCGTCTGCGGCGACATGCAACGCTGTACGGCGGTAAGGCCCTGCAAGCGCTGGGTCTGAGCCAGCAGCGAGGAGCTTCTGCAGCATAGCAGAGAGGGTAGCATCGTGGGGTAGCACTGTGTCAATTATATGCTGGGTCTATGAACGCCACCCAAACATGTAGGCCAAGGCTTGGGTTCCCGTCCTACCTGGGTCAAGCCGTGAAGGCCTGCATCTGCACATGCAAACAGCACGGTTGGCCAGTTCCTTTGCGAACGTTGACCGTAGGCCTGCTGCCCAACCGCGCTGAGTTTGGTAGCGCTGAGCGTACTGTCCCACCGCCTTGCGTTCGTGCTTTTCGGCCCCAAAAGTAGGCGACTGCCAACCTGTCGCTCACTTATGGGCTCAGCCAATCGCCTCAGCGATTGAACAGGAAGTCGCTCATTTGGGTTGCAGCCTTTGGCAAGCAATCGTTCCATTACCAGCTCCATCAACACCCGCCGAGTATCGCCTGCATGCTGCTGCGCTGCGCTGAACACGACTCGCTGCAGACATTCCGTGGCATAGTTCTGGTACAACCACGCAGACAGAAAGACTGGACTGTTGAGCATCCTGCTTGACGCTCTGCAAGAGGTTACACACCGACGTGCAGCACCGGCATGCGTTGCCAACATCCTCACTTGTTGTGCCGTGAAGGGTCAACTGCTCAAGGTGCACTTCCTGCGCCAACGCCACTGCGGACACATTACCTGGAGACAGCGCTGACAAGCAGGACCTCACCCCAGCTTGGCAGGAAGAGTGCCACCTTTTCCCACACCAGCGGGGGTGGATCCATAGCTGAAGTGAAGGGCAAGTGGATCGCAAAACCTGGCAAGCGGTGTGTTCAGCGTTGTAAAGAATGAGCGTATGTAGCCCGCTGCTGCACATAGCTAGCAGCACCTTCTTGTTCGCTAGCAAATGGAGTTGCAGGGCATGCACTAGAGCAGGGTTGATGCTCCTCACCACAGCACAATTGTGACACCACCTCACATGTTATCCTCTAATGGACTGGACTTGGGCCACGGGCTGTCTAGTCAATCAATCGTGGTGGTATCTTCTATTCATGCAAGGTTACACGGTCGCCAAGGACCTCGCTGAGTCTCCCAGTGGTGCGCACGCACACACTGGCTGTAGTACATCTGCTGCAGCCCCAGGAATGTCCAACGCGACTGCAGCAGCAGAATGGGATTCGCTGCCCAGTGATCAGTATAGCCGCGACGAGCGCAAGGAAGTGCCACAATTTGATTGCGTGCACTTAAGCACCGCGACCATGCTCCAGCGGTTTGCGGCGTTGGACATGGCGAGGAGTGGTAAACCGCAGTACATTTGCCAATTGTGTGCATCCACCGTCCAACCACCATGCGGTGCCTGCAGGCAAGCGCTCCTATTTGGCCGTGCAGGAATTGGCCTCCCCAGGTGGGTCACGGCCTAAAGGCTTCAAGCGCGGTTCGTCACAGCACGCCCTGGCCGTACTGCTGCGCTGAGAGGTAGAAGAAGCTACTGCCCGCGCCCGCGCCGCCGGCCGCCTGCGGGGGCGACGACTTGCGCGCCCAGGGCAGGTCCGCGGCCTGCTTGAGCTGGCGCGCGCACGCCTGCAGCGCCTTGGCGTGGCCCTGTCATGCGGGCAAGCGGGGGGGTGGGCGGGGCCTCAGGCATAGGGCCTCATAAGTGTATCGGGGTG
>BDDA01000227.1:26413-55335 GCA_001662385.1 Chlamydomonas asymmetrica | reverse complement strand
ACGGGTGTCGAGGTGTGTATAAGTGTGTAGAACGCATACAGATTGAGCGAGCTTTCGGAAATGCGTTGGGACATGTGGCAAGACCAGTTAGGACACCAGTCCCCCCCCTCCCTCAAAAATGCTGACTGGCTTGTTGATAAGGGCGGCTCGAGGCCTTGGGCTGAGACAAGCCCACTGTAACCAACAACAACGACGCCCACAGCAGCCCACAATCAGCTACGGCGCCACAAAGGATGTGCGAGGCAGGGACAAACGGCATGAATACAAATTGATCGATCCACGCAGTGCTGGCGCATCGAGCATCCAGTAGTACTGACCAGTGCAGGGCAGTGCACCTCACCTCGGGGTTCTGCGTGAGCGACGTGAGCGCGGCGGCCGTCAGCGCCACCTCCTCCGCCTGAAACACATACGGGTATGCCACCAGCAGCGGGGGAGTGTGGGAGTTGATTTCTTGTTTGCTTCCTGTGGGGCCATGCTGTGTGCCAGTGTGCTTCGCGTGGGGCCGTGCAGTGTGGTACTGCGTGTGTGTGTGCAAGTCCACCGCACACACACTCCTCCCAGCACACCATTCACGACAATGTACATGCCCCTCAGCTTTACATGCTAAACACCGTACACTGAGCAATACTGCACACCCAGTGCATTATGCTGCCAAAACACTCGTATGCTGTGCTGCGTTGATACGGGTACACGCCATCGCCGCAGGCCCGTAATCCATGCGTGGTGCGACCCACTGCACGGTGGCAACCATGCCATGCACACCATACAGCCTCCGCACCTGCAGGACGTTGGCCATGAAGAAGAGCGGCCGCTGTGACGGCTGCTTGGGTCGTAATGATGCGGGGCCGGGCGCCGCAGCTGCAGCCGGCGGCGGCGCCTGCCCGGGCGCTTGCGGCGGCCCCGTCTCCTCCACAACCCGCTTGAACGCCTGGAACGCGCACCGGCAGGCCGCATGGCAAAGCGGCAATGCGTTACTAATGATCAGGGACTTCCAGTCCTGCATTTCCAACCGTGCTTATGCATGCCACACACTACGGTGTGCGTCCATGCGTGAGTTCAGAGCCATGGCCATGTGTGCTGGAGTTGCAGCGTGCACCACTTCGCAAACAAGCGTCTGGTGCGTGGCGCGGAGGTGTGGCGCCGACCGGCTCTCTCACCCGCTCATGCAGCGCCCAGGCCTCATTGCCCAGCAGCGCCTGGCTGACCGGCAGCAGCTCCATCTGGGTGCGCAGCCGGGTGGCCTCGTGCTTGCGGCGCCGCACCTGCACAAACAGCACCCCCCCGTTTACACGGCAACCCACTGCGCGATATGTACTGCATTGCCTGGCCAGCATACGACAGCGGGTCAACCAGTGCAAGAGACTAAAACAATGAACGAGTTGAGGCAACCAGGGTGCAAACATGCATCAGTATCCCTCTCTTGCAGTGTCCGATTGCTGCCCTCATCAGCTACACATGACCACGTGACAAGGATGGCAGCTATTTAAACCACCAGGCAGCGGTTACGCGTGGAAATGGGCGATGGGGAAATGCGCCTGCGGTCTACATTGGTCTAAGCGTGCCACGGAAACTTCTGTGGCATGACTCACCTGCAAGGGGTCGGGCGGGGGTGCCGGCTGCTGCTGCAGCGGCGGTGGGTTCCCCTGGCGCCCATACTCGTCGCCCTCCCTGCAGGGCCCACACACCACCACGCCAGCACCATGCAGCAACCACAAGCTGACAGTGCGTTGCGGCACGCGATGCACTGCCGCAAGCCAAGTGATGCGTGCTCTCAAACACTGGCAAGCACCGGTAAGTAACGTGGAAGCTTGCATCGGGCTTCAGCGTAAGTTACGTGAGAGCAGTTGTAAGCAGCGAGCGTGTCAGCGCTGGGCTCACCTACTGCCATCACCAGGCTCCCCGTGCCCATCGTCCTGCACACACATACACATACACACATACATTATGACTTGTCACACCAGGACCATGACGACATGCGGCCAGGTGACAAGAGCATGACGGTCCAGCTCAAGCAGCCGCCGCTATCCCCGTAAAGTACGGAAGTCTAGGTCCGCAAGGGTGCGATTTCACCATGACATGGGACATTGCCACGAGAGGGTGTGACACGAGGGCATTTCAGGCATGTAGCGGGGAGCGGAGATGCGCTCTTGTCGGGCGCACACACACCTGCTGTGGGCGTCCGCGGCGTGGAGGGGGCGGCGGCGGGCCCCCTCCTGCCCCCCTCTCCCCCATGGCATCATCCAAACCATCGTCCATGTAGTTTGGGGGGCCGCCCGGAGCGCCGCCCCGCCTAGGGGGCGGAGGAGGGGGAGGCCCGCGCACAGGACCCCCATACCGGCGAGGGGGTCCGGGGGGTGGCCTGCCTCCCTCCATGGACGGCCATGCGTCATTGGGATGGCCCCCATATGGCGGCCTGTGCAGTGCAAGCATGCGAAACGTATCAGCCCGCCTGCGGCCTCGGTATGTTGCACTCTGCCAGCCACTGTCACCATAACAACTCTACGCAATGGACTGTTTCACGCAACCCTGCATGATGCGGATATGCTGCAGTAAGCCCTTGTGGCCCTCTAGCACACCATGTGCGTATCTTGGTGAACCTCTTCTGCTCGCCACCCATGTGGGGGGAGCATGGGCCGGTTGGCCGGCACGCTCCTGATGTAACATAGCATAACAACTGTAAACCGCCGTGCGACACAAGTCCCTCGCGTGGCAGGGACCGCTGCGAGGCGAACGGTCTGGCTGGTGTGCACAACTGGGCATTGAGTCAACACGGACATGCACCAGCCAGACCGCTGGCCTGCCGAGGGTCGCTGCACCTGCCCCACTGCTGAGGTGTGCCACTCACCCGCGCGGTCCCGGGCCGCCAAAGTCATCCGCTTCGAAGCCCTGGGGTCCACCGCCGCGCACCAGCGGAGGCATCGACAGCTCCATATCGCCGCCACGGATGTCTGCATCGTCATGTATGTACATTACCACAGTGAGCGATCAGACCTGGCATTTAATGGTCCTTGAGCGCATAGCCCACAGCCATACCATGATGAATGATCTTGGATTGAAGGCAACACAACAGTACAGCACTCATGCATGGCACCATTCAGATCATGGGAGGGCCAACAGCAAGTACACGCAGTACCGCGGGCGTACAACAACAACAACAACAACAACAACAACACTGCTGCTGGCTCACCAGGCATCATCATCATCATCATCATGGGGTCAAAGTCTCCCCGCCTCTCACGCTCCTGCTTATAACCACACCGCACATACAAGTGCACACCCACGCAAAAGCATGCATGGCAAGTTGGTAACCAAACAACAGGTCAGGCATGAACCGTGTGCTCGTTCCCTCTCTCACACACACGTGCCAAGGCGGCCGCCAGCGCACAGCGGGTCCTTGGCAGACACCCGCGCCCCTGCTAGCTAGGGGACCAGTGTGCAAGCACACGCCTTGGTGTGCCGCTACGCCGGTCTTCCACACATGCCATTGGGCCCCAGCCAGTCAAAATTACCGTGCTATGTAGGCATGATGTATGAAGCAGTGCAGTTGCCCACGTGTCACGTACCACTGCCTATGATAACAGTAACACCATGCGTTCACTCATACCTCCCTTTGCCGCCCAGACAGCAGCCTCGCTGCTCCTGCCTTCCTCCCACCCCACACCCCCATGCACACATCATACGGGGCCCTACGGGGCATCTATACAGTGCACGGTCAATCCCATCCTGCAAACCTGGCACTACAGGGAATCTATCCAACGCACAGCACATGTACCGCCAAGCAAACCAGCCCAGACATTGGACTTCAACCCGTGGCAGTGCTGCCCCCCCACCTCGCGGTCTCTGTCCCTGTCCCTCTCCCTCATCACGCGCAGCTCCTTCTCGCGCTCAGCCAGCAGCGCCTCGTTGCGCTCCCGCTCCCTGCACACACCCAGCACACCCACACACATCAATAAGGCATCATCGGCATCCACCACCACCGCCACCACCACCATAACGGCCCTCCGGCCCAAGATCCGTCAGGAGGGGCATGTCGGCTGAACGGCCCATGCTTCCCCCAGATGGGGACCGTGCATGTAGGTGCAAGCATGCCAGCCAGATTCAGGGCAGCATGTGGGAGATCGATGCAACTGATCAGGATTCGCTTTCAATACGACGCAATGTGTACCCAGCAGGGAGGTGGCATGACGTGTATGCAGCAGGGGGGGTATGCCAGCACACTCATGGGCACTCGAGCTGCCGGGCCAGCATGCAGCAGCTGCTGAGAGCACAGGTGACCGCCATACGCACAGGCAGGTGGCTGCAGCCAACCTACAGATAAAATCAGCGGCCCCGGTTCGGACCATACCTACCGTTCCTTGTCGCGCTCCCTTTCCCGCTCCCGCTCCTTTTCCCGCTCCTTCTCGCGTTCCTTTTCCCTCTCTTTCTCACGCTCCTTGGTGGCCTCCCTGTCACGCTCGCGGTCGCGGTCGCGGTCGCTGCGTGACGCCTGCAACACCCAACAGCTTGCTGTCAGGACTCAGAACAGCCACATCAGGACATGCGCACCTGGTATGAATGAAGCCCGCACCCGATACCTTCAACTGCCAAAACAATGCACTCAACTGCTGAAGCAATGCATTCACCTGCCGGAAGCACCGGGTAAAGGGTGTGAGCGCATGCGTACCTTGCGAGAGGGGGATGCGGTGCGAGCGTGATCCTTGGACCTATCCCTGGAGCGATCCTTGTCCTTATCCCGGTCCTTATCCCTGCTGCGCTCCTTGTCCTTGTCCTTGCTCTTGTCCCGCTCCTTATCCTTGTCCCTGTCCTTGGGCCGGCTGCTGCTGCTGCAGGGAACAACGGGGCAGTGTGGCGCATGCAGCACGTCAAGGCACAGTCAGGCCACACAGTCCAACATGTGCTTGTCGAAGCCGATACCCATACCGAAAACGATTCATTAGGGCAGCGGTGTGCGGAGGGCGGCCATGCAGCAGCGATGCATGCAATATGCACGGAGCGCCCACCACGTGGCCAGGGAATGGCGGCGCAGCATTGCAGCGCGGACGCGGGTGCATGAAGCCGTCAAGGCAAGCACAATAGAGCGGACACTGTGCACTCCGTGAATGCGATGCCACCATGGCTGCAGAGCAGCAAAACTCCGCTCACAAAAACACACCGGGACTTTTGACGCCCTCGCCCTCGGCCTGTTGAGCGCAGTATGCCACTATCCCATACACATCATATGGTTGCCTGTCTTGCCGCAATCAGCTGTACGCAGGCTCTGTGGCACGAACCCCAACACAACCCTCCCTGCCCTCCCGTAACCCGCTGCGAAGGGACTCACCTCTCCTTTGCTTTGTGGTCCTTTGTATCCTTGGCCCCGCTGTCCCCTGCCGCGGCCTTGGCCCTATCCCTGTCCTTGCTGGCGCCCGCGTCCAGGTCAGCCCTGTCCTTGGCCTCGCTCCTGTCACCGTCCTTAGGCCTGCAAGGCACGGGCCCCCACGTGTAGGCCAGTCAGCCCGCTGGTCGGCAAGGTGTCTAATGCCCGGGGGGATGCAAACCCTCATGCATTTGAGCTGCGCCTGTGGTGAGGTCACGCAGGGCTTGTACAAACGCACATTCACGCCACGAAGCGGGTGGCTTGCTCAGCAGCTGCATCAGGTGCACATGCAACCATGATGCCAACGCGTGCTGCGTGGATGGCCTTAAGGCCGGCGGTGCAGCCAACGGCAGCACACCTCCACGGTACAGCATAGCACAGTACGGCACCAAATCATGACCGCGCCACGAGCGTGTAACACCGGCTGTGTGCTGGGCGTCGCACCTGCTGGGTGCGGACCTGATGTTGTCAGCTGCCTTTGGCGCCTGGGGCTGCTGCTGCTGAGCTGGCGGGCGGTCCTTATGCCCAGCTGAGCCGCCCGCTGGCTTGACGTCACGGCTCCTGCGGGGTCAGCAGGACCCAACGAGGGCAACCGGAGTGGAAAGCAGGAGTGGCAGGTTGCGGCAGTGGGCGCTGGGGAGCACGTTGTGATGTTGTGGCTTATGCGGGCATGCAGCAGCAGACAGCGCATCAAGCCGTGGGGCCAGGCAAGGCGCGCTCGGGTGCATGCACGCCTGTACTGTACTCCCGCGGTACAGCCTGGCGTAGGCACCAAGGCCAACAACGCTGCACTGCAGCCGGCTCAGTTGCGCATACGGGAAGATTTCACCATGCGGTATGCATACTGCATGGATACATCAGCTCAACTAGGTGCATGGCGCTCTGTACGGTGTGGGTCGGCCAAACCAATGCGCATGGCACACAGGTTGGGCGGCGCATGGCTTGCTTGCGGTTGCAATCCTTGCCGCATGGGACGTTCTGCGTACCCCTTACATGTGCCTGCGCTTGCTAGGCAGCCGCAGACCCGCATAGCGCTGACAGGCAGAAAGCACAAGCTGTGCAGGCAGTGCACGCTCTGCATCAGCGCCTGGGCAACTGGTCCTGTGCGGTGCCACTTTGCCAGCAGCGCAGGCAGGGCTCCGCCATGCACGCACCTGGGCTTGTCCTGCAGCGCCTTGCCTGCGTCGGCTTGTGGAGCAGAGCTGCCCTCCCTGCGGGCACCGCTGGAGGGCGCAGGCGCTGCCTTGGGCTCCTGGGGCTCCCATACGAGAGCAGCACGCTTGCGGGCTGTGCGCCAGGTGCATTATGCACACACGTGGCAAAAGGCATGAAGCACAGTTTAAGAAAAGTGCTAGCCACAAGTCAAACCATGTCGCAGTCACAAGGGGCAGGGGCGCGCAAAGCAAAGCGTCCGGCATGCAGCACACCCCACTCACGTCTGTCGTCTCCATCTGAAGTGAGCGGAGCGGGCTCGCCTGCTGGTTCGTCCTGCCTGCTACGTGTGCGGTCCTTCTCCCTGTTAGACCGACCAGGGGCTGCGTCCCGGGCTGCGTCGCGGCCACCGTCCCTGCTCGTTAACGTGCACAGCGCTGGATTGATGCGTCGTCACAAGAGCCAAAAGGCACAAGCTGCAGCCCTATATAGTAGAACACATACTAGCGTATTCCTGCTGCTTGAAGTTTGCGCATCGGTGTAACGCAGGCTCTTTCCAACCACGTTTTCACGCTCAGGCTTTTGACACGTGGACGTCGGCTAGCATTCTCTCACCTGCTGATGGAACCACTCATGCCAGGCGAGCTCAGGTCCCTTTCTTTGAGCGCTGCAACAAGCACATCGCCGGGCAGTCAAGATTGCACGATCGGTTTGGGACCATACTGGCATGCGGGCAACTTGATCTGGTGCTGGTACCAGGAATTCTACGCTGTCCAGAATGCATTGCATTTAATCATTACTGCTGCGCAAGTGACATAGTGTTGGCCCCCAGTCAGCACTCACGCAAAGCACTGAAACCACGTCAATACACACGCCGCGAACACATACCTGGCAGGTTCAGCCTCTCAAACACGCTTGGTTTATCCTTCCTAGGAGGCTCAGGAGCTGAATCCCGGTTGCTGCGCTTGGCCTCCTTCCTGTCAGCCCCGCCTCCTCCCCCGCGCCGCCCATGCCGGTCGCGACGGTCTGACATGGCAATGTCTGAGCAGTTTCAAGGGGTGCTGCTAAAACCTGCACGTGCCCAAGGACAGAGCTGCAAGATAGCACACGCCAAGGAACCCTGCAAAGCTACAGCTGCGCCGCTGCCGTGTGCAAGCGAGTCAGTTGTATAGTAAGTGGCCCGGTGGTATTAGCATAGCAAGCTCCAGGGTGTTTGTATTGTTTTAACACGCCATGCAAAGCTTCTTTGCATGTATGTGACGGTGGTGTCAGCCTGTCAGGGCCCCCTGAATCGAGGCCTCGGCATCTGGTTTCAGGGTAGGGCGCTTGCCTCGAGGGTGTTGGACCGCCGACTTACGATCACTGTCTCGTTCCGCTTCTTCCTGCTGGTTCGTTTTCGCTGTCGAGTTGCCCTCAGCTTGGGCGTCGCGAGAACAATTGCACTTCTTTGAACTCAAAACCCCTCGTTAGGATGGGACCCTAGGCGCGGACGACATTTGAAAGGTGGAGCAGCACAAAGCTGCACTGTATATGTGTGGATACCATACAGGTCTGACGTTCAAGTCAGGTCCCCTGGTGGGGTGGTAGGAGACTGTGCGCAGATGTTTAATGGCACCAACTTTGACGACTTTGGGGATTTCCAGGACGGGCAGCCTCGAGCCGACGAGATGCGTCTCCTAGGCATGCTTGATCCACAGCAGCGAGCACAGCTGACCGCTGTCCAGCAGCGACATGAACAGCAAGCGCTTCCGCTTCAGGCGGAGCAACTACGCGCGCAGACCTACCGGTTTGCCCTTGCACAGCAGCAGCAACAAGAGCGAAACGCGGTATTACTCCAAAACTTTGGAGCTGCGGGCGGGATAAACACCGTTTGGCCACGCTCAGAGCTTGGAGGGTTGGCGCCCGAGCAGCAGCAGCTGTCAGCGGGCCACAGGAACCAACAACTGGCGGAGCTTATGCACGCCGCACAGCATCCGAGGGGAGGTGCCCTGTCTCCGAACTTATACGGCCATGCTCCAGGTGCTTCCAGCGCAGGTACTGGACGAGGCGTGTCCAGCGCTCTGTCCTCGACCGCTGCCCTGGAGTACCGTGCTGCGCTCGCACAGCAGGCGCAGCATGCACAGCACGCGCAGCTGCTGCACGACAGAGTAACACAGGCCCTTGCGGCTGGGCAATATGCAGCAGACGCTGCGGCAGGCCACCACGGTAGCATGGCGAGGCCGTCCATCAACGGCCAGTTGATGGAGCGTCAGCAGCAACTGCTTCAGCCGGTAACGGATCAAAGCCGTAAGCGCAAGCAGGAGGAAGCCGCGTTCAACACCCAAGCTGCACAACATCCGTCGGTGCTGCAACACTTGCACCACTTGCAACAAATGCAGCATACGCAGCCGATGCAAGGCCTGGCAGCGCATCATTTCGGTGCCCAGTTTGCGGAGCAACCTGGCGCACCACAAGCGCCGCCACCGGCCGCCGCAGCAGGCGCAGGCGCGAACGCCAGTGCATCTGCTGCCATGGGCCCGCCTACGAAGAAGCGCAAGAGCAAGGGAGGGGACGGGGAGGGCGCTGCTGAGGGCGCAGGGGAGGATGCGGGCGGAGGCCAACCAGGCAAGGACAGCAAGAAGTCAGCGGAGGCCTCTAAGCCAAGCATCAAACCAGCCGACCTTTTCCCAAGGAGCTTGCAGGTGGGTGGGTGCTGGCAGGGCCGTGCTAAGTTCGCCAGCACCTTACACGGCGAGCAGATTTCGATGAGCAAGCGTGGCATACCTGTGTGTGATTGATAAGGCTCTGCATCCCCGTGGTTGCTGTTTCAGGAGCCCGTTATGAATGGTGTAGGTCGCATGTGACTGTTTGACGCCCCAGGCGCTTATGGTCACACATACACACAATGCAAGGCATGCCATTCTGCAATGCCATAATGAAATGTACAGTTAATCTAATCTAATCTAATTGACTAATTCACGGAGGGCGTGTGGGAGTGTCGCATGCCCAGCTGCGTGCTCAACACGCGCTCAATCATGCCCTGTGCTGCTCCGCATGCTGCTGACGTGTGCACATTCGCCGTTGCCTGGCTGGCGCCACATGCGTACCTGCAGAAAACGGTGGCCGCATTCCTGCGCCTGGTGGTGGCGGCCCCGGGCGAGCAGGCCCAGCAGGCAGAGCAGGCAGCGCCGGCGGTGAGTGAAACGCTGCAGTTGTGCTCTATGTCATGGCCACCAGCTGGTGGGATCCGGTCAGAGCTGACTCCCCTCACCTGATGTGGCTTGATGGGGTAGGAATGAGGAAGTTGCAGGGCAGGAGGGTTGGAGGCAGCACAGCACGGCACATGAGAGGGTGTGGGTACGGTGTGGCACATCGGTTTGGCGTTGACACGAGTCATGGTCGAGTTGGAACCGGGAGCACCATCATGGTTTAACGTGTCCGTGCGAAGTGATTGCTGGTTGCCCTTCACACCACTCACCACCACGGCCGCCTCCTGGCATGCTACTGCTACCACGCAGACCGCGCGGCAGAAGGCTAAGAAGCTGGAAGGGCTATCTCGCGCGGTGGCAGAGCTGAACATCAACTTTGCAGGTGGGCACACATCAATACATGGCATGCGAGGATGTCTGCGTGCATGTGGCGAGCATGCATGAGCTCATGCATTCAGGTGCATCCTGCCTGTTTTCATGCAGTATCGGTGCACCGCCGTGCCAGCGCGTTGCATATGGCCCGGCACAGCGGCCTTCACTAGTTTGTGTGCAGGGTGGATCATTTTGTGTGGTCAGCATGTGATGCCTCATGCATGCTCAATTGTGTACGTGCATACGTGTGTGTCACTGCAGGCGTGTGTGCCAAGGCGGACGCTGGGGGTTACGGCAAGTTGAACGACCTGCTATCGGACGTGCACGACGCTTGCAGCGCGGGCCTGGACGCATACACAGCCGCGCAGGCCAGCGCCGGCGGCAAGGCCACGTCAGCGTCAGCGGATGCGGGGCGGCGCTCCAAGCAGATGCCGGCGCAGAAGGAGCAGTTCATGGCAGGTAAGCAAACAAACCAAATCAGCTGTGTTGTGTACTTGTGTTGAACCCCACCATCACATGCATTACGGTTAGGCCTTGCGGGATGGTTGTGGTAGGTACGTATGTACAGGTCCTTGTCCACATTGGAAGCGTCCAGTCTCTGGCATTGCCTCGCGACCCCCCCGAGCAGGCTTCAGATACCATCACCGGATTTCATTAGTCCTTGACGCCATTTGCAGAGTGGTGTATGACGTGATCTTGACTGTGGATCCCCGTGGAGAGGGCCTGCTGCTCATGCACCGCATGGACCCGTGCCCTTGATTTGACCCCACAGTATTTGTGCATTTGCTCTACACTGATTTTGGTACGCATTCCAGTGTCCAGCATCCAGTGTCCCACGCCCAATGCATGTGCATTATCTCGCATGTGCGTCTGCCGAGCCGTGTGGTGCGCATGCGCGCACTCACGCCTGTGCGGGGGTGGGTGGCTGCCTGCACTCCTCCAGGGCTGATGGACGCGATCATGGAGATGGGCGCGCGGCGCACCAAGGCGGTGATCAAGGCGCTGCACAAGAAGGAGGAGAAGGCGATGTTCGGGGACCTGCCGCCCGAGCTCATGGGCATACCCGAGGTAGGATGACCCAGATCATGACTCATGACCCAGATCATGACCAACACAAGCCTCGTGCTGCATCTTTCAGCACGGAGGGTGAAACTCAAAGCCTTGTTGGCAGTAGCCGCTCATATTGTGTTTGATCGGAACCATCCCAAAGCATGTAGCACGTTGAGACTGCTGGCAGTCTCAACCTGCGTGGCCAACCTGCAACCTCCTCATGTACCGCACTCCACCCACTGCCCCCTCACTGTCAATGTGTGCCTGCTGGCCTGCTGTCTGCTGAGCAGGTGGTCCCTGGCGCATCGCTGCCGGCGTGCATGGAGAACAACCGCGAGCCGTACTTCCAGGGCGACTGGCGCAAGGACCCCTACCAGCCAAGGTGCGGCACAGCAGCACGGCGGCGTGTAGGTCATCGTAGGCCGTGCACAGTGCAGGCTGTGCACTCATGCAGTGATACCATTGTTGTACCTGTGGAACAGCACCGTGCTGACACTCGTCAGTGACAGCCCTGGCGTTTTGAAGGGTCGTGGCAGGCTGAATAAATTCACACGTGTTCTGTAGTAGCGCTATGGCTTTGTGGAGTGACCGGAGGAGCATACGAGTGAGAGAGACGCATAACTGTACATGGAGCTGAAGATGGCACTGAAGAGGACACCCTCGCACACAGCTTCGCCACCCTCCGCCCTGTGAATGTCGTGCCCATGCGAAGCTGGGTGTGAAGCGAACAACGATACCGCAAACCTAAAGTGGCTTCAAATATGCACTTTACCAGTTATGCCATTATGTGCCTACTGTGTGCCTCCCAGGGCGTATGAGCGGCTGACGGAGTATGCGGTGCGCAGCAAGCTGCGTGAGGAGCAGGAGACGCTGGCCTGGAAGCTGCGCACGCGCCGCCCCGACGGCGCTAGCGAGCACTTCTACCTGGACCACGGCCGCGAGCTGGGGCCGGATGGCGTGTGAGTGAATATTCCTGATAGCAATGCATATGGCACAGACATCAGCAGAGTAAAGCATTCATCAACTTTGGTGTAGCATCCATGCAGTACTGCTGACACGGCTCAGTCCTTACTGGCTTGCTTGTGCAATTGTCATCAATGATCATCATCCAAAAGGGAGTGTGCAATCAACAGTACATCGCTACGCGTGGGAAAAGGAAAAGCATGAAGGAGCTGGACTTTACACATTTCAGCCAGGCAGATGTGCGGGCACGCAGGCTTTCGCTTTAGATGTTGCGTGCTACATTCTGCCATTGGGAGGAGGCATCCATTGCATGCGACATCCACAGCGATTGTTCACCATTCACGTGTCGCACAGTGCAGTCCGCCCCGCTCTGCGCTCAAGCGCGTGTGACCCCGGCTGCCCATCCTTGCGTGCATGTGTGTGCACGCATGTGCCCTGTCATACATCAACGCTGTTTATACATGCACGCTGCAGCAAGGCGATGGAGGCTAAGCTGGTGGCGGCAGTGGGTGCGCGTGACACGCTGGTGCTGGGCACGGACGTGAAGGAGATGGACGCCTGGGGCATGGACGCGTACACACGCAAGAACGTGTTCGACGGTGGGTAAATGGTTTGCAGTGTCTGCTGCTTGGGCTTTCAGTACTTGCACAGGCTTGCCGCGCCTCTTATGCCGATGGCATAGGTTGTGGAAAGTCAGGAACGTAGGATACGTAATAATCAAGGAACATAGCCCCGCGCCCGTTACGTCCACTTTCAACTTTGGCAAGCAAGCTGCTGGGGTTGGAGGGGCATGGGGAGGGGGCGGCGGGGCAGTGGGGGGAGGGGGTAGTGCATCATTGAATACCTGAAGGACCAAGGGGTGTATTTGGGGGGGGGGGCCTGATCATCTACGTCAAGTGCAGGAATAGGTTTGGAATGCAACTTGAATCCCCATGCTCCCCTCTCATCACCCTTGCAGCGGTCCTGGACAGCGGGGCGTTCTCCGCTAAGCGCCGCAACTCACGCGGTCACAACACAAACACCGACACCAACACCTCACCGCCAAAACAGCAGGAGCAGGGGCAGCAGGCTGCGGCGAACGGACATGCAGACGCCAACGGGAAGGACGGGGCACTCAAGACAGAGGTAGAGCAGCAGCAGCAGCAACAGCAGGAGCAAAACGTGAAGCACGAAGATGAGCAACAGGCTCAGGCGGGTGCAGACCAGCAGCGTGAGCAGCAGGGGGCGCAATTAAATGCTGACCCTCCTCAGGGCCCCATGGCAGCTAAGGATGACGACATGCAGGCAGGTGGCGAAGACAGCAAGCAGGAGCAGCAAGAACGGCCGAGCACCGATGGCGCTGCTGACACAGGCACAGCTGCTGGCGGCAGTGGTAGCGGCGGCAGCGGCAGCGGCGGTAAGGCGCCTGATGGTGACGGCACACACAGCGGGAAGGGAGCGGGCAAGAGCGGTCCCGAGGGCAGCGCGGATGCTGACGCTGGCCAGGGCGCGGGTGGGTCAGAGGCCGCTGCAAAGGGGCCGCCTGCAACCGCGCCTGCAGCTGCGGCAGCGCCTTGTGCAGCGGCTGGACTGCCCGGGGCTGCGGGGGCCCCCAGCTCGCCGGTGGATCCAGACCTGGCGCTGGCCATCAACGACTGGATCGATCGGGACCTGCTGTGCAACGCCATCAAGCTGGTGAGCCATGCTGAGACGCAGCACATGGCCCCCATTCGCTGACCCGACCCTCCACCGGCCCACATCCTGCATCAAGTATTAAATCCCCTGTGGGAGCACGGACGCACAATTGCTTGGGTGTCATGCTGTTTCCAGCCCTTTTGCCTGGTGCTCAAGGCAGAGCCTGTTCAAACTGTTACATGAGGAGCGTGTCGGCCAAACGGCCCATGCTCCCCCCACCTGGGGACCAGGAGACCCGACAGCGGTTGGGCAGTACTCTGCTGCGTGCATCCCCTGGTCCTACGGCATGTCTGAATAACATGTTCGTGTGGCTTGCGCGGCTCTCCTGCTTATGCTGCCTGCAGCGCAAGGACGGCTGGAACATGGTGCGCGTGCTGTCTGCTGCCGCCGACGCCGCGCGCAAGTCCGGCAACAAGGCGGCGCTGGCTGCGGCACACGCCGTGCAGGCACGCCTTAAACAAGTGAGGGGCCAGGGGCTGACCGGTGCTGTGCGTGTACGTGTGGGCGAGCAGGTGTTTGTGCGGGGCTGGGTGGCCTGATGCAGCTGTTGTTTGGAGGAGGGGGAGGACATGTGTGTGGGGGGGAAGGCGCCGTGGTTGTGCAGTTGAACGCTCACGGCCTGGGACCAGGCCCTGCTTTCAGCGAACATGTTCGGCATGTTCATCATACCTGTCACCTGGTGCTGATCACCTGACGCATCAGCATTGTCTTGTTAGATTTCAACGGGCCTATCCTGCGCCGGGCAGCATCTTAGTTGCTTGGTTCTGCTTAGTTCTGCTCTTGTAGTCATGTCGCTTCATGCCCGCTTCACTGCCGCGGCCGCTCTGCCATCGGTCATCACTCCATCTCTGCCTGCAGACCGGGTGGAACTTCTTCCGGCTGCACCCCAAGGGCCGCGGCATGGTGTGCGACCGGCCCGGCGGCATCCCCGCCTTCACCTTTGTGGAGGAGTACCTCGGGGAGCTGCACAGCCCCTGGCGCTGGTTCGAAATACAGGTGAGGCCACGCCAACAACAGACTGTAACAGACTGTGTAATGGACTGAACATGGGTTGCGGCTGGGTATGCATGATTGAACTGGGTGGGTTTGCACTTGCAGCTTCCTGCCTGGCCTGTGCTGTGGTACGTGCTGTGCTTCGTGTGCTGTGTGGGCCTGTGCTGCGACCTGTGCTGTGGATATGCCTGCTGCATGCTGCACCAATTCCACTCTCACACCCACTCCCCATCGCCCGCCCTTGTACAGGATGCAATCAAGAAGGTGACGCAGCAGGAGCTCCCTGACTTCTACAACATCACCCTGGAGCGCCCAAAGGACGACCCGGATGGCTACGACGTGCTGTACGTTGAGGCGGCGTTCATGGTGGGTCAGGGTGGCAAGTCTGGCCACACCCTGCATGGACGCCACCAGCAGCTGGCGGGCAACCGCACAGACTATCTGTCTGGTTATTTGTTTGCGAGTTCCGTGTGCGTTGGTGCACAGCACTCTCTAACCAGCGGCGCTTGGCGTTTGATGGCGTTGACGAGCTGCTCATCGTCCCAGTTTGCTGTGGTGTGCGTTGGCGTGGCGTGGCGTGGCGTGCGGTGCAGGCGTCGTTTGCGAGCCGCATGAGCCACAGCTGCACGCCCAACTGCCAGGCGGTGGTCATGTCCTGCAACGGCAAGCTCACCATCGCCATGTACACGCGGCGCGCCATACAGCCCGGTGAGGCCCCTGCCTCCCCAGCCCCCCTGCAGATCCTCCCGCACGCCTCACTCACCTGCACCTGAGGCACTGTATGCTGCTACAACTGGTCCTGGGTCTCTGTCCACCAGCTACTGATCATACGGTATGCCAAAATGTGAAGGGGCCGCCATAAACCTGTGAAGTGAAATAATATGCATCGAGGTATCTAAATTGCGGCTGTGGGAGTGGCATTGCTGTAGCGGTGGTGTGACTGACTGTTGACGCTTGTGGTGGCCGGCTGTATAATGTGACTGCGTGATGTAGGCGAGGAGCTCACGTTTGACTACAGCAGTGTCACGGAGAGCGAAAAGGTGTGTGGGTTTCTAATTTGCCTGAAGCACTTTTGCATCCACACTGGCCTTGAAAGCCCAAACGAGAATGTCACTAAAGCTAGTGCTGAAGGAACTTGTGCTGCGCACCATAAGCTGCGCACCATAACCTGGCACCGTGTGTCCGATACTTGAATGCGGTGAGCCCATTGAAGTATTGGCTCCTGGCTGGCCCCACCTTGGACACATGTTTGTTTCTTGTCCATGTGGTTGGTGTGCGCAGGAGTTCCGGGAGGCCATCTGCCTGTGTGGCAGCCGCAACTGCCGGGGCTCTTACCTCTACTACGGAGGCAGCAGCGCGTTCATGCAGGTCAGCCACGTGCGGGTTTGTATGTGTGTGTGGGGTGGGAGGGGGGTGGGAGGGGGGGAAGGGGGGAGCGGGGGGGGGTGGGGGGTGCGCGCGCAGCATGGCAAAGGCAGGGTGAGGAGCACCACGGTGCAGCATCTCCTAGACCTTCTCGAGAGGCATCGGCGTGCACACGCCTGCAGCTGCCGCTCCACGTGCGCCTGCTTGCACCCACCGGCGTGACCATCGCTTTGGCATGCCGTCAGCGTGTGGTTGAGCGACGCATTGCTGCAGAGCGCGCTTGCACGGGCGTACACGACTGCATTCATTCATTCATTCATTCATGTCAGCCACCCCATCGACCCTTCATTCCGGCCGCTGCTTGCCTGTATGCAGGTGATTCAGGAGCAGCACAACTTCCTACATCGGCAGGTGAGGGGTTGCGCAGCCTCATGCCCAGGCGCTGATGCGATGGACTCCACCCGCCCAGGGGGATGTACTTTGAAGTCCCAGTTCATTACCACAGGGATGCGTGCGTGCATGGCTGGAGCAGCGCACCATGCAATCCATCACACGTGGCTTTGTCCGACCCGCAAAACACACAATGTATTAATCAGTTGGCTTCACAGGCCGACCAACGGGATGGGTTGGCTGGTTGGCGGTGCGCATGCTGTCTCATGCGCTCTCACCGGCTGCCATGTGCGGCACCAATCTCAGCCTCATCCACTGAGGCGTGCGTGTTCATGACCATGTGTGCACATGCGTCTTTGTTGCTCGTGGCGTGTGCCAGGTGCTGCTGCTGCGCGGCTCCACCGAGCCGCTGACGCCTGCTGACAAGGCGCGCCTCAAGGCGCACGCCGTCGGCCCCTCGGCGCTGGGCACCGGCACGCACCTCAACAACAGGTAGGAGGAGTAGTGGGCGCCTGGGCGCTTGGGCGGGCACAGGGACTGTTGCATGATGGGGTGCATGGTGCAACAGGTTCATGAAGCACATTGATGCGGCACATCGATGAGGCACTCACGTTGGTGGATGTGTGATGGGAGTGTGACTGCGTGCAACTCGTGCCTTCACTTGCTGCGGCTCACCATGTTCTCTCACAGCGTCACTTAGCAGTGGCATATGCCGCCAGCGGCCTAGGGGCCAATGCAGTTTGTGCCTCAGGGCCGCATGCGGCAATTCACCGGCACCGGATTGCTGGTATTGTGTGAGCGCACACTGCCAGTGCTGGCCTGTGCCGTCGAACTCTCGTTGTGTGGGTTTGGCGTGCTGCATGCTGACCTTGCGTCACCTTGCTTGCGTGCACATGTGTGTCCATGTGCTTTGCAGGGCTCCTGACTGGCTTGAGAAGTGGGCCAGCCTGGCGCTTGAGTTTGTGGAGAAGGAGAAGGCGCTGCTGCCTGCGCTGCTGCTGGAGCTGCCCGTCACGCTGGGCAGGTAAGGGGCAGGGGCCAGGCCGGCAGGCTCATAACACCTGGGCATCAGCGAGTGTGTACCGCATGTGTACTGCGCACACCTTCCCCTCCTAACGACTCAGGGATGTGGGTGTCCGGGTGTGCGTAAACATACCGAGTGATGATGAGATGGCTGTACCCACACCCGCCCTTAACACTTGCGTCATGCGCTCTGTGCACCACGCAGGTACACGCCGGAGAGCGCGCGCATTGAGGCGGAGGGCATCGCTGCCAGCCGCGTGACGAACGTGGTGGTGACGCTGGACAAGGCCAAGGCCTTCCTCCGCCACCCTGGCCAGCTGCAGGTCAGTGAGGCTCTGCCGACTGCTCGCACTGCCCGTTCACCAGAGAACGCCCATCCCATGATTCCCAGCCCATGATCACCCAGCGTATGCCACGTGCGATTGTAACACCACGCGTGACGCGCACTTGGCGCCGTGCATTCTGCGCCCGCCAGCTTGAGCGCCTCCCTTCTGCCCACGTGTGCATCACCCCTGTCGGCCTGTCTCGTCCCCCTTCGCTTTTTGCTGTCCATTTCCCCTGGCTTAGCCCTCTGTGCAGTCCCGCAGTCAGGGCCCGCTGTCCAGCCCTTCTGTTGTTGACGTGTGTCAGCTTTGCGCTGCATCCATGTTGTGTCGTGACAGAGCGCTCCGTTGCGGCTGCTGAGCGAGGCGGAGGCGGTGCGCTACCTGTGGGGGGCCGACACGTCCATCCCCATGCGCATGCTCAAGGTGAGTGCGTGGCCCCCTCGCCCTCCGTCGCTTAAATGCCGTTGTGAAGTTCATGGCATCAGCAGTTCCACATGCATGTTAAGCCAGCAGGGAATTTGGCGACAATGCAGAAAGAGAACAGCGGGCGGGTGGGGAACGCGGTGCACTATCCCTGCTACCATCCCTGCTACGATTGCTGGGATCAGCGGTGACGCATTCCAATGGATGTGCATATGCACGCTCATGCTGCCCCCTTTCCCCTTGAACCACCGCAGAGCATGTGCCAGAGCCTCTCCAGCTCTGTGCCGCTGGCCAAGACCCTAGCCGCCACCGCATTCGGGTCCACCGGCGGCAGCAATGCCAGCAGCGGGCGCGGCGGCAGCGGCGGCGGCGGCGCCTCATCAGAGTATGAGGAGGCGGGCGCCAGGGCGGTGCGGCAGCGCATCACCGGCGTGCTGGAGGGCCTGGATGGTCAGCAGCCGCTTCAGGGCGCGGCGGCGAGAGTGGCGGACATCATGCAGACCTTTGTCGAGCCGGTGAGTGCACTGCAGCTTACTGTGATGTATGCGGGTTATCGCTGGTTGCAGCCGCAGCCTGTTGCAGTGCGATGGCACAGCTCACATGTGCACAGTGATGCATCCTGGGACAGCAATCACATCGCGCTCTCGCAAGCACCAGGACAGCAACGAATACATTGATATTCAAGGCATGAAGCACGCCGCTCTGCATGGATTCCAAAACATGTGTGCACCACAGGCGGAGAGCGTGGCTGAGGCGCGGCGCCTGCTGCTCAAGATTGAGGCCTCGATGAGGCAGCTGGACAGGGACGTGGGGGGAGGCCACACTGCCGCCACCGACATGCTCTACCTCTACGCAATGACGGAGGTGAGGAGATGGGGGCGAGTGGGTGCAGGCTGAGATCATTGCCAAGGCGCCACATCAGTGGTGCGGACGAGCACTGTGGCTCTTTCGTTTTTTGCCCTCTGGGGCCAGCATGGGCCACGCCTTCGGCGTGCTCCTGAAGATGAAGCGCGACATGCAATGAGCGCTGAGCTGCTGGCTGTACCGCCTGCCCGTCTGCTGCTGCAGGTGTGGTTTACTGCTGAGCGCCACTACAAAGGTGCGCCATGACTCATGAGTCATGACGGGTCATGATTACGACAGTGCAGGATGAACTGGGCCAGGTCAAATGCTGGTTGGAAAGGATCGCACGGTAGAATGTAAACCACCTGCTTCATGCATGCATGTGCATGGTGGTGGTACGCTGGGCGGCGGTCTTGGCAGTGGCCCAGGGACATCAACTTCGAGGGACCTGCTGTGTCATCCGGCTGCATCCGCGCTCATGCCATTGCCAAGCGCAGCTACACAGCGTTTGAGCGTAGCCATGCCCTGCCTGATGGTTTCTGCGTTTGTGCCACTTGCGTATCCCAGGCTTCATCTCAGCGCCTGTGGAGCTCCATGACGAGATGCTTAAGCTGCACAAGTCAACAGCGGCCAAGATGGCGACAACCGGAGGCGATGCCGGTGCCAGCGGCAGTGGTCGGCGCAGCGCCAGCAACAGCGCGGCCCCCACGCCCCCGCCTGATGCCGACGATGGCGCTGATGGCGGCGCCGGTGAGGGCGGCGAGGAGGACCCGGAATATGGCGGCGATGGAGGAGGCGGCGGCGGTGGGAAGAAGAAAGGCGGCAAGTGAGTACCCGCGAAGGCAGCGTGTCCCCCGTCGCTTGTCGTTTGGGCCGTGTAAATGTAGCCCTTCCTATCTTGGCAAGGGGGCAGCGGCGCAGCGCCCAGTGCAAGAGTCAGGTGCATCCAGCGCGCATCATCCACGGCTTGCTATCGGTGCACCGTGTTCTTGTTGAGCGAACAAGCCTGGGCGGCCTTACACATTATGATCTTGCCAAACGTTGAAACGTGCTACCCACGCTGCCGCTTGCTGCTGAGCCAACTCTCCACAAGTGTCCGCCCGAGGTTGCCAGCCCATGAATGCTTCTTGCCCCTCTGCTTGCTTGCAGGCGGGGTGCCGGCGCCAAGGCTGCAGGCGGCGGCGGCGCACCGGGCGACTCGGTGCTGAGCAAGCGCTACGGGCCCTGGTTCATGTGGGGCCAGCTCAGCGGGTGGTACAAGCAGGTGCGTGCACGTGGCCTGGTGGGCCAAGTGTTGCAAAGTCGATCAAGTCAGCACGTGGCTGTACTGACGACAAAGTGTAGCGGAGCGTTGTGCAGGCGTTGTGCACAAGTGAGGCCAGTGCAGTGCAGAACAGTGCAGGCATAAGCAGGCTGACACGTCCCCTGATGCTGTGTAGCACCAGTTGCTCTGTACGTACCGGGTGGGCAGTTTGCTACCCGTTGCTGCCGGCTGCTGCATTGCATGCCTGTGCTTTGTCGCCGCCGCTGTCGCTGCTGCGCCGGCCCACATGTCGCTTGCTTACATGTTATCGCCGCGGTTTGCTTACCTCAATATCGCCTGTGCCTGCGTCTGTGCCTGTGCCTGAGCCAGACGGTGTACGACCCCACCGCCTCGCTGTCCGCTGAGCGTCGCGGCACGCTGTCCCTGCCCGACATAGAGAGCTGCTACGGCGGCAAGAACAAGTACACAGCTAAGGTGGGGGCAACCAACCATGGATATCGCCACCAGGTGCACCGTAGCTGGGTGGAAGTGTGTCTCCTACGCAGCCCGCTGCCTTGCAGGCTTGAACCACATTGTGCTGTAGCTTGGGAACACGCTTGGGGGCACGTGTGCCGCTGGCAACCCTTATGTTGTGCATCGGCAGGCCCATTGCTGACTGGTGTGCACCCTGCTCACATGTGTGTGGTTGGTGTGGGCATAAGCGACAGCAAGCATGCACGAAACTGAAGCCACAATGTTTGCATGGACTGTGCCAGGATCGCGCATCGGTGCTGAAGCATATCGAGGCAACGCCCGATGCGATGTGGAAGACGTCTATGCCGTTCAGCTTCCGCAACGACGCCAAGGTGTATGGGAGCCCCATGTTTGATCAGGTGAGGAATGAGCGCCGCCTGCTCGCTGCTCTCACACCTTCTCCGCCAGTACAAACACATGCGTGCATGTGCAGCACATTCCCACATTTTCAAAGTGCGCGTCAGAAAGCTCCCGTTGCTGCTGCTAGTTACTGCTGGTGCCCTGAATGCTGGGCCGTTTGTGCAGTCCACACACCTTATTGCTCACAACTCGCATGCATCAGTATCTTGCTATCAGTTGCTTGTGCATGCATCACCTCCTGCGGCCTGTCTGCTGCTGCCCTTTCCCATGCGTCCACCATCCAGAAAATACTGAGCCCGAGTGAGGCAAGGTGCGGGATGGCATTGCTAGTCAAGGTGCAGCACTTCTGCCATCACTCCGTAAACGTGTGCATGTGCCTGCTCATGCAGGCGTGGTACGAGGCCGTGGATCCCTCCCATGAGAATCCTCTCAAGGCCGTAGTGCAGCATCTCAAGGCGGTACAGCTGCCCTGGGGCGAGGGCGGCGGCGCTGGCGGAAGCAGCAGGGCAGCCGCCGGCGCGGGGCGCGGCAGGGGCAGCGGCGGCGGCCGGGGGCGGGGTAGGGCCAAGGCCAAGATCGCAGCCGAGGATGAGGAGGGTGACGACGATGACGCTGATTACTCTTGACGCGTGAGCCTCGCACCCACCCATTAACTTTGGCATGGAGCTACACATTATAAACGCGCTGCTGACGTGATGCATGTACTCGCGGTGTGCTTATATCGGCGCATCCAGAACGTACTCTCTGAATAACCTGTGGTCTGCGGGCGGACAACTTCCAACTGCCGTCGCTCCACAAACCGAGACCCACCGAGCTTGTCCTTGCCATGGCTGGCACCTCACACGCAGAGGGTCTGAGTGGATGGGTGCAATAGAACAGGTGCAGGAGATAGGTGCCACTGGCCAAGCACCGGTGTGGTTTGTCCACTCGGTACATAAGTGTGCTAGCACTGCTGATGACGGAGCCCGCCGAGTGCTTGAGTCTCACCGTGGCAGCTTGACTCGTTAGACTCGTATCCCCCACCTCAAACAATGACACTGATCCTGCACACCATGAGCATTTCTACCGCAAACTGCTATGCAGAGGTCTCGCATGGCTGATGCGCCAGCTGATACAAATGCGACGCAGATGTATTGCATCGCTTGATGTTAGCTCGGAAACACATCGTCGACGACCCTCATACTCATGCCTTATGTGTGCTGATGCAACTGTTGTGTATACATACATGGACGCTCCTGCATGGCTGAGTCGCGCACATAATTAATTCGTGGACAATAGGCCAGGCGCATCACCATGCCGCTGCGTGTGTGCGTACGTTTAACATGCTTCAGCTGGTAGCGGGGTGCACATGCTCACAGTTTGTCTGTTGTGTCTCTGCTGCTTCAAAACCTCGTTTGCGCTAGAGCTCTGTCTGTGTCAGGCTGGTTGCAAGCATGAATACATGCGCAACACGTGCGCAAGCGAGCGTGCCCCTTGCGTCCTTGCCGTGCACGCAAAAGTGGTCGGAACACACAGATATTCAACAGGTTCACTGACCAACGCAGTCACGACTCACGAGCGAAGTCAGTCACGGAGCGGCCAAAACATGTTCTGGTGCATCAGTGCATGTACATGTGCGTCAGTGCGTGCGCGTGTCTGGAAAGCGGAAGCAGGCGAGCCCTGGCATGGAAGTCAATCGTGCACAGGGGCAGGGCGAAGATAGCACGCAGGGCTAAACGCTGAAAGCCTGTTTGTCGACGCGCGAGCGACCCGCTTTCAAATCCTGAATGCATGGTGAGCAAGGTTTGCCATCAGTCAGAGTGTGGCAAGCTTGCCGTCTGTGTCAACCTTAAATACTGTCAACCGTGGCAAACGCATGACGCTAGTTTGCTCTTGTTGAGGTTCACCGATGCAAATTGAGGCGCGTGGGGTCAGTGCATTCCAACGAGCAAGCCTTAGCCACTGTGTGCTTGCGGAAGTTGTGTGGTTGCACTGTGCTGTCTATGCTTTTCCATTTGTAAGCAATACGGCTGTTCCCTATACGCAGTATGCATGCCTTTGCTTGGCCGCAGCCCTCTCCCTTCCACCATACAGTTCCACCCGTGCTTCCAATCTCTTCTCTGCACTCTGCACCCTGTGATAGGTCAAGAGCATGCCTATTTGGCACTCGGTCTGGGTATTTACTCAGGCAGTGCCTGCAGGCACCTGTAAACACACAACATGGGCAACCCCAAAGCACCGCCTCCTGTTTCCAGTGAATGTCAGAAGGAACAGATGGCAGGCTGTCAAAGTGGAGAGGAAGCACACAACAAAGACCTGCAGTCCTGGCAAGTATGTGTACATATGCCGAACCTCTGAAAGCGTGGTCCGACAGAACAAAAGCACGTCGCCTTGACGCTACGCTTCCCACACCAAGGACGGGTCCTGCATTTCAACCTGGGTTTCTACACACTATGCACAAGACTGGTTCCCAATTGCTCTAGCAGCTTTGCAGTGTTGCAGAGCACCACTCACGTTGCACTGCCAGGTTGCTACCTCCCAAGGGCCAGCCAGGTTTAAACCACCAAGTCAGCAGGCACCTCCAACTTGAAAGACATATCCTGTGAGGCAAGCTGGCTCCTTACATCTTATGATTTGCTAGTCGAACCTGGCTCTGCGGGGCTTCTCCTGGGTGGCTCTGCACGGCCTCTTGCAGACTGTGTGGCAGCAAGCGAGGAGCGTCACGCAATGGACACCACGAGAAGCAAAACACAACAAGCGTGCAGGCTGTCAGGCAGCAGCTTTTCAAATTGCAGTCACGACGCTGGAGGGTTCCATGTTTCTTCCTGCAATCAGGCTAAGGTGCACAAATCGGTGCACCTGCAGATGGTTCCTGCTCCGGTCAGCGGGTCGATCGCAGTGGGGCGTGTGCGGCGCTTGAAGCGCTTGAAACGACGACGGTTTTCGTCACAGTACTTACGCAACCTGTCGCGTCGATTGGACCCATTGCAAAGCCACAATTGTACGCCCACCAAAAACGGCGGATGCTTGTGACTGTCATGCATCTGCAAACAAACCTATTAATTAATTGACGTGAGACCCCTCCAAGTCTGGCTCATCATACCACCACCGGATCGTTGACTGCAGGCAATTACAGTGGTACTGGCACCTGGCAGGTTAAAATTTAACTGAACGCTAAACAGCACACCAAGCTATGGCCGCAGCTACAGCAGCGTTGTTGTGCTTGCTGGCAGGCCTACTGCTGGGTGAAGCTCCAGCTACGGTGGCTCAGGTTTCTCAGGAGGCAAAGACAGTTGCAGCGTCCACCATCACCTCGAGCATTGGCCTTGGCGGGTCAGGCCTGTCGAGCCTTGTTCAGCGCGGCGTCAAAGGCGATATCTACCAGGAGTACATCAACCGCACCTGGGGTCTTGCGGCACCCATGGTGACCTGTGAGTATGCAAGTGTAGTGCTGTTTTTATGAAATGGTCCAAGAAGCAACATTTGGGATAACTTGACATAACGAGCAGCCCACACTGACGTGGTTCTGGTGCGGGCTTAGCTCAGTGATGCTTCCCGGGTGACCAGCAAGGCTGTCCTCTTCCTGCCATGGTGAACCTGCCATTCGATTGAGGGCTGCGCGTACACAGTTTTGGTTTGTGCCAAGATGGGTGTCACACATTTCTGCGTGTCGCCTAGCAGTTCGTTCCATCCCCTGGCAGTTCCCGGTTAAATGGTGGACGCGCAAGGAGCAGTCCCGTACCTGCGTCTGTTACAAGACAGATTGCAACAAGGTTGTGTAGTGTTTGAGACTCTAGATAGAGGCTGGCCATATGTGTCACGCCGCCAGTTACTGCAGGAAACGAAGCGACCTTCATCTTCCAGCATCGGCAGTTCAATTGCAGTTCAAGCATCAGCAGTTCCAGAGGGTAGTGGAGTTCTCAACATTTGTGCGAAAACTGGCTGATTAGATATCCAAGACCTTCACCTGTTGATCTGCAGTTCAAGTGTCATTTCATTGATCCCCGATCCCCCCCCCCCCCAGTTTATAGTGGCGGTTAGGTGGAACCTTGACGTACCCGGATTTTCCGAGCTGCACGCACTCAATTTCAGTGTCTCTGTCTGCCGATCCTAAACCTGCTGGATACCCCTAGCAGAGCTCCAGCTCCGCCGATCCGGGGAACCTCCCCGCTCAGCGGCCCAGCCCACAGCCCACACCCATGTCGGTTCCCGGGTGTCCCAACGCAGTTAACGTTTCACTTCACAATGCGACAGTTCTGCGAAACGCTCTCAGCGCCGTCTCCCTGCATTGCAGCCTCCATCCCGATTTATGCAATAAAACAACCTGCTGCATAAAACTCTGCAGCAGCGTGTAAACCAACGTTCAATACGTGCGGCTTGCGGGGCTTCCTCGCCCTCGCTCGCTATGATCCTGGCTTCCGCCATTTATCCCTGTCCCTGTCCCTGTCCCTGTCGTGATAGACACCTGTTGCAACAGGGGCAACAGTTGGCAATTGACGCGCAGCTGGCGCCGCCTGCTGCACGCATACTTGCTTCCGTGCCGATGGGAACCGAGTGTAGGTTGCGCGTCAACACCGGAATAATCTCTACCACCAGGCATAGCAGGCACCGGGGCACCGGCCAGCAGGGTGGCCTAGGCCTGGCCGTGTGTTTGTGCAGTGGGCTGTGCGTGTGCAGTTTGCGTGTGCGTGTGCAGCATGCGCTGAATGTCTTGTCGTCTGAATTGCACCTTGACGCACAGTAAGTTGACCAGCAGGCAACATGACCCCAAGTTGTAAGTGTCCGACCTGCCACAGCCTGAGCACTCACAGAGCACATTTGGGTCAATATGTATGTGGTGTGTAGTGCACGTTTGCTTTGGCCATGAAAAATCTCTGGTCGACCACATGCATGTCATATGAGCTAAACAAGCCCCATTCCAACGCGTGGATACGCACCTATGGCTAATGTGGCAGCATAGGTAGTGGGGGAGTGTGTGGTCATGGCTGCTTCATTCGTGGTGCAAGCGAGCAATCCAAGCAAGGACATGGACAAAATTGACGTGCGGCATGCATGGAGTTATGATTCGTGTGCTGCTCCTGACGTCCAGACACGCCATGCCCCTGTGAAACCTTATGTTGCTTAGCTTTCTGGTTCCGTTTGTCAGGTGGATGCGTATGTATGTGTGTAAAAAAAAAAAAAAAAAAAAAATGTGTGCTCGAACAGTCGTGCTAGTCGTGCTGCATTGTTGTAATTGTTGCTATCGTCAAATATGGATCATGAAGCTTGCTTGCCAACACGTTTGTGTGTGTGCGTGGAATGTTCTGCCATGTTGATGTGACTCAGCGTACCTGTGCATCATGCAAGATTCAGCGCCAGATGAGGAGGAGGAAGTCATGCCAGCGTGGGACGCCATCGCATGCCTGCACAGCCCCAGCGACAGCACATGCACCCAGCCAGTATTGGAGACCTGTTTCTCTGGTGACGACTCCCTGCCGTGGTACGCCACCGAAATCTACGCCTGGCGCAAGCAGCCGGTTGCTGTTGCGGTGCGTGCTGTGCGTGTGGCATCAGGGTCAGCCGGCTCACATACATGCATGTGGCGCCAATATCGTGCATGCTGACGGATCTCATGCATGCGTGATGGTGTCGTGGCAATGAGATTGAGGAACTAAAAACATTGGGCTTGGGGCATGGTTTTGATGTTGCATTTGACTTGCATTATACTGATAGAAGTCAATAATGCAATCTTTGCTGTCACGCATGGGACAACAGTAGTGTCACACACTCACACACCTTGCTCCAGTGTTGTGCACATGCGGATGGTCATTGCAGTACCTGCAGCATGGCCCACAGCTGCACGCACATGCATGGTCCACATGCTGCAGTTATCCGTGCACCACCCACTAGCATGCAGCCTTGTCCCAGGCACCAAATACCTCTGCAATAGCACCATGAAGACGCACACGGCACATGCATTGTCTGTTGGTTAGCGCATATAAAAAAATACGCGCCCTGCATACTTGTATTGAGACGTGATCCTGACATGCATCATGCGCTGCAATTTCTGCTCTGGACGACTGCAGAAGTGCATGGACGAGACGTACGGTGCCAGCCAGCTGGAGCGGCTGTACAATGCATCTACGCTGGGCTACAACACATACTCAACGCTCATCCAGGTGACACCAGGGGGCCGCCTGCTCTCGCGTTGCTGGTCAACCACATGCTCGATTGTATACAGGGGCTTGGGATGGCATTTGAGCGACCACATGGATGGAACAGGTGCCACATTGTTGTCATTGACACGCAAAGCAGGCACATGGGGACGTAACGGAGCACAGCCTTTTGATAGGAATGGCGGCTTTAGCGGCTTTCACACACTGCTTGCGTACCTGGTGTGGGCACCAAGTAATGATGAATGAGCACATAATCACTAATCCTTCTCAACTCGGCCTAGATATACTGTCGTACTGCTAACCATTGACAAAGAAACATGCAGTGCACTGAGTGTGAAGGGTGTACGCACATGGTGTACTCACCAGGTCAGGGTTTCTCCTCCCAACAACCACACTGCGGTGCCACAGGCCTTCCTGTTTGATCGGCTTCCGTCGCCATACAACCCTTCAGAGGCTCTTGAAGAGAGGTTCAGTGTCAACCAGTTTGGCAAGGTGAGATGAGTACGCCTTAGGATGTCACGGGGCTGACAGTCAGCATGCATTACTGCAAATGTCCATAAAGGCACACTTGTACAACCTGCTTCACTGGGTCCCTAAAATCATTGCACAACTGGACTTTGAACACCCTTTGCCTCCATGTCGAGCCTCGCTCCTGCTATGCTCACTGGTGATTCTGCTTCTGCATTACTGCTTCTGCTTCTGCTTAACTGCTTCTGCTGCTGCTGCAGATATGCGCAAAAAAGGTGGGTGCGGAGTTTGCTTGGTGAACACTGGCAGTGTGTGGGCTCATTACTAAACATGCTGTGCTGCGTCAGGAGCGTGTTGGCCAAACGGTCCATGCTCCGGCCTCTTCTCCAGATGGAAGCCAGGAGACCAGAACGAAGGCTAGGAAGGCACACACGCAATTGCATCAGCACGTGCATACAGTTGGTCAAACTGCTTATCACAACACTTACTTTCAGTGATTCCAGCAATACAGGAAGTAGCACAGCAGTGTATTGTGTGTGTTGGTGTGTGCGGATGCGAATTGGTAAGCGTTTGTGTCACCACATACATGCTATACATGCACAGCATTTGGAGCATCCTTTAGCACGTTGGGGCACTGCAGCAGGATTGGTCGGTGCCAGGGTGATGAGGTCGCTCGAGATAGCACGCCGTTTGTCTAGTTTGTCGGGAACGCTAGAACGGCACACAGTCAGAGTGTGTGTGTGTGTGTGTGTGTGTGTGTGTGTAGCTTTTATCGAGCTTTGTTCATTCATTCCCCCTGTCAGGAGTATCTGCTAGTATTGCGTGCGGTGACTGGATGGTATGTGAACGTGCTAGAACTGCTGTGCTGGCTACAGTTTCATTTACTCGTCCACGCACTGTCCCGTCTCTGCTTATGGCCGTCTGATGTACTGATTCTTCTGCGTTCTGCCTTCGTCCATGCCAGTCAAATACTCACACCTGCTTCCCCATCACTTGCACCGGCACATTCACAACCAACAACACACGGCACATTACCTAAAGCGCATACTGTACACCGCACCGCAC
>BDDA01000227.1:12285-25425 GCA_001662385.1 Chlamydomonas asymmetrica | reverse complement strand
CCCCCCCCCCCCCCCCCCCCCCCCCCAAGCCCTGTGCCCAACACCATCTCCAATCACATACCTCACCCCATGCAATCCTTGCATTTACGTATGCCTATGCACACGTCTAACCCTGTGGTCTAAACCCTAAGCCCTACACCCAATGTGGGTGTTGTGCGCACGCAGGAGTGTCCCCTGTTGAAGACTTTGAAGGAACACAATAACAAGGTGATGAATAGTTCCAATGAGTCTCATGTGGACAGCCCTAGAGAAGAGCAGTTGGCTGCTGAAGCCCCAGAACGGGAGTGCCCATGCATGTCATGCATGGTCGTTTCGACTCTGTGGGTGTTTTGCAATGAGGAACCCAATCCCAGTAATCCAAGGGCCAGCTTGTGCCTGGCTTGCGCCCGGCTAGCCCAGCTTTTGCTCATACATGCAAATGCTGACACCCATGCATGTATGTGTTTGCAGTCGAGTCTCGGCGTCTACGATGTGTACTTGTTGTCCAAGGATTTGACCGGGTCGTCCACCGCAATCCTCCAACCTGGCAAATACCTGGTGGACAAGGTGCGTACCACGCGGCACGGCAGTGAGCCCAGCTGATGCGCTTAATGACCGTTGCGGTGCGGATAACGGGGGATGCAGCACGCATGTTCGTGTGTGCATATATCCGCTCACGAGAGATGCGTGAACGGCGTGCGGGCTGCTTAGTGACACACATGTGCGCATAGTGTGCATTGCTTGCATTTATGATGCGTGATTCATGCATGTGTCAACTCCCTGGCTTGTAAGACCTCATCAACATGATTCCCACCACCCGGTGAGCTGCAATATGTACATACATTGCACTTTGTGTGCGTGCAGCTGAAAGACTTGAAGAAAACCGTACTTGAAGATCCCTGGTCCACAATCAAGTACACAGAATGCTACAAAGAGCGCAAAGAAATAGCCAAAGTGGCGCAGGACATATACAACAAGGTCAACATTAACGCCGGGCTGTCAGCGCGCGCCAACAAAATGGCCAGGTATGTCCTGGCCAGGTCCCGCGCCAGGTCTGCATAGCCACCCTGCTAACCCTGCAAACTGCATCGTTTGGCGTACGCAGGCTTGCTAGCTATCACACAAACTCATTCTTTGACAGAAATATATGCTACAGTCTCGGCTTCCCCTGCACGCCATTGTAAGCCCCTCCCGGACCACACATACACACACATGACACACATGCACACGTGCCACCTCCCCGCCGTCCCTCCGGCCGCCCTTGACGCAGCGAGCGCCCCTCTTTACACACCGTGAATGAATTTCACCAGCGCCACGCTTTGATGTGAATTTTAACCTTTTGGCTGCAGAGTTGCACAGTCATCTTGCGCCAGGCCAGGTAGCACACACACCGTTGTTTCCACTTCCCACGCACGCAATTCTCTGCCCTTGCTACCCACCTACCACACCTTTACAGACACGCAGCGTGATTTCCATAATTCTACCAGTGCCATGCTTTGATAGATTGGATTGTGGACTTCCAACTACTGTTTGTACATGTGTGCTTCTGCAATGCAGCATGCTTGGGGTCACCAACAAAATCACACAGCTGCAGGTGTGTGTTCTCAGCCTGCTTTGGTGGCTGTAGTGCTGGCATGGCTAGATACTACATGGCATGGATAAATCCTTGCTTGCTTGTTGCGCGCATGCCATCACCGCGTGCCATCACAGCATGCTGTCACTGCATGCTTGAGTGAGACGCATGCATGACCGCAGCAGCATGACCGCAGCAGCATGGAACCTGCTGTCCACGTGCGCATGCATGCAAGCAGCCCAGCATCCATGCGTACCCTGATACAACCCTTCATAATGCTGACGTGCTGCACTAAGCCCCCTTGTGGCCCGCTTAGACGCCATGAGCAAAGCTTGGTGAACCTGTTCTGCTTGCCAGGTCTCCATCTGGGGGCAGCATGGGCCGTTTGGCAGATGCGCTCCTGATGTAACGTAAAATGCAACAGCCACGTGTGGTGTGGAATGCAGATATTTGCCAAGGGCCCTTTGAAGAAAGTCCTGAACGCCGCAAGGCGGTTGACTGATGAAAATAAGGGAATGGGAAGGGCAGCAAAAGCGGTAAGCGAAGCAACTAAAGCAACTGGCGAGCTAATGCACAACCTGTCATGCCTGCCGTCTGTAGCTTGTTTAGCGTATTTAAGCCTTGTGCGTGCTGAGCATACACGCTCATATGAACTACTCTAATTAACTCCAACCAGCACAACTCTGCATCGCTGTGCGAACATTGATGCTATGACAGGTGAAGAAAGCTGCAGACAAAGTTCAGGATTTTTGCTCCAACGGCAAGGTTCAGAAGTGGATGGACAGATATGCACTGTGAGCAACCTAGCAGCTTTGCACAATCCTAGCTCCGCAATAGGTGATGTCGTATGTGAATTGTTGCGGTGATCATGCTTAAATTGGTTGCATGTGTCTTGCAGAGGCATGCCATTCACTCCATTCATGTCCGCAACCATCCACACCAGTCATGTCCGCAACCCTCTTCCAAGCCATGCAACAAGCCATCCATCCACGCAACAAGCAAGTCATCATGACTGCATCACCACACAGTAGTGCTCTTAATTCAGGCTGATACATACACAGGCTTAATCCTGCTGGTCCTAGCGTAAAGGGAGCAAGGCCCACATAATCCGCCAGCCCCTGACCCCAATCATATGCCAAACACCAGGTTCATGCAATTCAGCGGCGCGGTGGAGGCGGTGCTTGGCTTCCAGGAGACGTACGTCCTTCCCGCACTGGATCTTGCCACTGGCGTGGCTTCCTCACTGGTTGCCTTCAAGGGAGAAGAGCAGTGCTCAGACCCCAACACGCGCGCACAGCTAGCGGGTCAAGTGAGTCATGATATTGATGAGTCATGTATCAGTGCGGTAGCACTACTGGCAGTTGCTTGTAACAGCAGTAGTAGAGACCAGCCTCACACGTTGCCTTGTTGATCACACACAGTTGCTGTCAGCATTCTAGGGAACATCTTTTCAGACAGCCATGTGTCGTCCGTATGCATGATAATCCTTGCTATTGAGGATTTGCCGCCTGCTGCCTATACGCGCACAGGAGATGGAGTACGTGACATGCATTCGTGAGGTTGCAGACGTTTTGGAGCAGCAGGTGTGGGCGGTACAGCCAGTACCACCTGCTAAGTACAGTCGCGCCCGTTCAAGTATCTGTACACACACGCATGAATTTAGTTGCCTGAGTAAGGTTGTGCACTTGTCCCACGCACATCATACACGGATACGTAGGGCATCCGGTGTAGTCAATGCATGCTGTGTGGCTAATGGTGATACATCATGTGAACCTGATATGAAGCTCCAACCCCTTTCGCTCAGCATGTCTACATGCCTGGTGCTGTTGTATCTCAATGCTTATATAGTGCGGCTTGCATGAACGGGTGTGCATAGTGGCAGCAGGTAAGATGGATACATGCTAGCTGCCACGCCAAAACAGTGCCCATCACCGCGATTGCCTGCCACACTGTGTTTGTTTCATGCAGGTGCATTTCCTGCAGAAGGGGATGTTTGAGCCAAGCATTGCTATTCTGAATGGTGAGAGTGTGAGAGGGATGCATGTTATGGGTGTGGGTTTGTATCAACATGCATTGGGGCGCGCTGATTGGGCCACGCTTAGCGCGGTGCATGTGGTCTTTGTCGTGATGGTAAACAACAGTGGCGGAACAGACAAATAACACTTTGGTGCAAATCACAAAATGGCTGATTCCTGATCGCATGCAGGCGTAGCACCTTCGCCCTTGTTTGTTTCGCTTTTCGTCGGCAACCATTGTCAGTACCGCACACATGGGCATCGGCACACTTGCTTCCAATCTAGCCAGTCTAGCACTACTGACAAGCCTAGCCAGTCGTGTATTTGTGCAATTTCTGCGAACATAGCAAATACATCATAATGGCATGCAATGATGGATTCATGCATCCAGGCCAATTCGCGCCGTTTGTGTGCGTGCAGGCGTGAAGGAAGTCGTAGACACAGTTGAGCGTGTCGTAATGCCAGTTATTACGGAAATTGCGAGCTTCATGCAAGAGCTTGACGCCAGTGAGTGATCGGGCAGGGACAGCCCTCCAACCTTGGTTTGAATGTAAATGCTGCCTGCTACTCTGCATGCAACGTTGTGTTCATCGAGCGATGAGCGCATGTTTGTCCGTCAAATAGTTTGGGTTATCACTTGGCCCAGACATATGAGGCCCTGCTGGTCTTGCTCGCCTTGTCCTTGACCTAACCATTGTGGCTGAGGCCCGGCTATGTCACGCACCCAGTGAATGGAAGTGTGCGCACCTGATTTCCCATTGTGCAGAGTTTGGTGAGTTCCTCGATCCGGTGTTTGAGTTCTTAGGCAAGCTTACGGACTGGATTCCCGACATAAGCTGCCCGGAGATTTTGAGCTTCATCTGCAACCTTGATGAGCTACTGTTCTTGGCCCTGGACAAGGTGCGGACTGGCTTTGCAGTCTTCATTTTTAGCCCTGCATTCAGGCTTTGTTCACATGGCTGCAGCTTTGAAAAGTGGAGTGTGTTTATGACAAGGGAAATAATGACAATGATTTGTCGTTCATGCCTGGCACCACTGGCTTCAGCTGTGTTTGGCCTCCGCTTGGCCAGGTCGACTTGTGTAACTTGTGCCAGTCATTTGGGAGGCCTTGCTAATCACGCTGTACCATGTACAGAATGTGCATGTGCGGTCCTGATTGTGTTCACACACAGGTCATTGAGTTCATCAACGAAAGCCTCGACATCCACATCCCTAGCTTTGACGAAATCGAAGACTGGATCGTCAACACTGTGGAGGATGCTCTCTACGGCCTTGTTGGTGGGTGCGCCTAGTGTGCCTCTCAAGTTGAAACCTGAGTATCCAAAGGTTCGTATTTACCTGCAAGACTGGAATAATGCCTAGCGCAAAGCAATGCGTGTTCTGTCCTTGCCTTGCATGGTAGGGGGATTGCCGAATTTTCTCAAGAAGTTTGACATCCCAGACCTTCTGGACTACACTGAACTGGAAAAGTACCTTGAGCAGGTAAGCTGTTGCATCTCCTTGTCTGCCACCAATCAGCACTCCTGTTACTCCTGTACATCACGATCTACATACATGAAATAGGCAAGGGCAGATGGTGGCTACTAGTTTACATGCACGCAGTGCTTGTTGTTGACACATGAAATTGAAATCCGGGGTTTGGCTGATCAGGTTCAGGCGTCATTTCCGTTTTGAGGATTTTGCTCCCTGGCCACAGGCCAGAGGGTCCCGCGCAGCAGGATGCCGCTGCAGGGTGTCACTCTGTACTTCTGCATGCAGGGCGTGTTTCCCATGCAGCAGGCAACATATCCATGGCATGCAGCAGTTAACACGGGTGGGCACAGCCTTCAGGCTTAAGCATTCCACTGTGCGCAACATTGACTTACTGAATTAACAGTCAATGACCGTCGGCTATGCCACACGTTCGGCATGCGCGTCCCTTGACCGTGCGAGCGACCGCGTATGCACTATCCAGCAGGACTGGTCTGGGTACTGGTGCTTAGCGTGATATTCTATGCAATTTTGGCACTCCCCAGCACTTTACACACGATTTACTGATTTTCCAGAAGCATCTTGAACGTACTCGGGGGGCTGCGCCGGCCATTGGAGATGCATGGGAATGATGGAATGCACACACACGCATTGTAGGTGCAGGGCTGTCAGGGCATGCATGCAAAGTGAATGCTGTTGAATACTGTCAGACATCGGAGCCATGTGAGGGACTGATGTTGTCAGCAGAAAATAAAATCAGTGGGAGAGGCTGCTGGTGATGAAACCAATCATGTGCCGCATGTACACGCTCCCCATCTTGCATTCGTTGACACATGCAGCTGGAGCCGCTCATGACGTGCGTCATCTCCGCCATCACAGGCGAGGAGACAGCATATAATGTGGATTGCAATGCAGCGTACAAAGCTGTGAGGTGGGTATGCGGCTGTACACAGTGCGCAAACAGTCAGGCATTTGAGCATGCACTATTTGATCCCGCAGACACAGCAGTAAGATCTGGCAACAAGCAAGAGACCACACACGTAGGGCAAACTGTACATCTGGCTGTGCGTGTGTCTAACAAACATCATGCACGCACTGCATTGCTCATTGATGCATATTACAATTCACTACCTGCATTCCACATAGCACACTGTGTGTGTTTGTGGGCTTGATAGTGTGGTTGACTGACGATGGACACTTTAGCTGCCTGGGAAACAATTTATCGGCCCGTTGCCGACAGGCTTTCATTTCAGTACTTGCCACGCATTTTGGCGCTAGCCAGCTCAGGTTGCACATGCTATCATTGCCAGGTGTTCAATTAAGGTGCTTACAGGTCCACAAGCTGGAAGCGTCAAAGCTGACTTTCAAGGGTGCTGACAGTCTGGCCTGTTTGGTGGTGGTAGTGTTGGCACTGCTCAAACTTCAGTCCGGGTGCTGCTGCGCTCAACAAGCGCCGCAACTGTATAGGCTGACTACCCAAGTGCAGTGCAAGGCCGAGTACATGTCCGCAATATCGCACACAGGTTCAAGCAAGACGGCAGCAACCAACATGGGTGTGCATGAGTGTGTCTGTCTGCTGTGTATGCTTGACACATGTAGGTCTTTATTTGGGTACTTTCCTGACATTCCAGACTTCAACATGAAGGCCCTGCTCAACAAGCTTACCAACTGTAAAGGCTCCACTGAACCTACCAGCTTCCTCGGCAGCAAGACCGCTATGGGCTATCCGGACGCAAATCCACTGTACGTATGCGGTACCGGCGAAGTGCCTGTGGTCACCTCCGCTGAGATCAACTGCCTCGTGGATGCGTGCACTGTAAGTACGCCTGCACATGCTGTTGGGTGTGGACTGGAGGTGCTTAGCCCTCCGCTTTCTTGGCGTGAACGCCTGTATGGCTTGCTTGCTTGTGCCTCTTGTGTTGGCCTTGCTCGCTTTGGAAAGGAAAGGCAATGAAGTAAAGCCAGCAAGGACAAGTCCTTGTTGACCTGTCCCTGTACCGACCGGGTTTCTGGGCCTCAGGGGGTCCTGCCACTGCCTGCTTTGGCAGCGGTGTCCTAGCCTGCAACCGTTCCCGTCCAAACCAAAGTGCGGATACATCGCGGCATCATCATCTTTGGCTACTTGAGTGCAGTAGGACATCTGGTTCCTTGTTACAGTTAGCCTTCTGTCAGCAGGACCTGTCATTCGGCTGCAGTAGCTGTCTTCAGCCACTGTTGGTGCTCTGCACAGTGTAATAAATTGGGTTGCATGCATCTGCGTTTCTGGAATGAGGTGCGCGATTTGCCTTCGGATAGTATGCCGGGCCTCGTTGCTTACTCAGATCTAGAGGGTACGGTGTCAGCTCATGACCACATGCTGGTCGTACAAAGTGTGCCGCTTTCTTGTGGATGTTGGCATGGTGGATGAGCGATACAGCGTTGCTGTACACACACCGACAGTGCATGCATTCCCCTGTGGCACTGTTCAGTACTTCTGGGGTCTACGTCTCAATGTGGACAGCGTTACAGACAAACTACGCACAATTTGGAGAGAACGCATCACGCTGGCCCTTAGCGAGCGTCGGCTACTCTCACAACAGTGCCTGTGGCGAGTTAAGTTTTACCCCAAATACTGCGCATACTTGAGGCGGGTGGGATTGCGTTCCCCGGCTGAGGGCAGACACCCTCACTTGTCGATGCACCTTCCCGCACGTCAACACAAGACCCTGCTACGGTTCCGCCTGGGTTGTTGGAATCACCTTAGGATGCATCGTGGACGCTTTTCTCGGTCGCGTGTGCCGAGGCACCGCCGCGTGTGCCCGTACTGCGCGTCGCAACTTGCTGCTGGGTCACAGCCACTGCATGATGAACTGCACGTGGCGCTGGAATGCCCACACTACTCTGAGCTATGGGCCAAATACCCCAGCATCATTTCCAACGTCTCGTTTGATGCTGAGCGTGATGAAGCGGATGCTGTGATGCAAGAGTTGTTGAACCACTCAGATGCTCACATGGTTGCTGTGAACATCAATGAACTGTATTATGCAACCCTGCACGATGCGGATACCCCACACTAAGCCCTTGTGGGCATGCATGGCTGCTGGTGTTTGCGATGTGCTGCACTCAACCGCTTGCGGCCATGCATGATGCTTTTGCTGATGTCTTGCACTAAGCCCTTGTGGCCCTCTTGCATACCATGCGCATAGCTTGGCGACCCTCTTCTGCTTGCCTGGTCCCATCTGGGGGGAGCATGGGCCGTGTGGCCAACACGCTCCTGATGCAACATAACATAACATAGCACATGGTTGCTAGGTACATCAACGAACTGTATAATGCAACCCTGCATGATGCATGATGTTGCATGATGCTGCTGTGTTACGCATAGCCCTTGTGGCCCTCGCATGCCGCGTGCATAGCTTGGTGAACCTCTTCTGCTGATCCCCATCTGGGGGGGAGTATGGGCTGTTTGGCCGACACGCTCCTGATGCAACATAACATAATACAACATAACATAATAATCAACATGTGCAGCACGACACGCTCATGCGTGCAGGTGGACATCACCGGCCCTTTGCGTTTCCCCTGCGGCACCAACACCATCAGTGACGCAACTCCTGGCAAGGTCATCTGCAGCAGCGCAGAAAATCCATACGTTCTACGCGGCGAATGCTGTTCGCGGCAGGAGAGCTCCACCATTGATGGCTACAGGTGCGTTCTGTATGATGACTTGTGATCTGTGGTGTGACAATGACTGCATATCCTTGTACAAAGGCATTCAGCTGACGTTGTTGTCCCTTGGGACGGGCCTTGTGCCAGGCCACATTAGACTTGTTTTATTGCCATCAATTCTCGCCTTGCCCACCCAGTTTGATTGCCGCTCGTGTTCCGTGTGAATTAGTTGCTGTGTGGCGCAGCAGGCTGTCTTGGCATGCAGTCAAGTGGCGTTTAGGATGCGTGTATGTTTTTGCATCACCTGTGACGTCCGGATTAAATAGCGAGATGTTGTTAGTTAGTTTCAGCCCTGCAAATTCCCTCTCCCTCGCTTGCCCTGTCGCCTCCATGTCGTTACGGAAGCGCCCGTGGTTTGCACGCATTACATGGACTTGGCTGCCTGCTCCTTGCTTCATTGTTGCGGCCGCAGAGCCAATAGGGTGCTTGTCGTTCCACTGACTTGCTGATCCAGATGCCTGCCCATTCCCAGCTGAGGATGGTACATTGCACATTGCATATCCACCATCAGCACGTCTCTGACCTTGATTGCACATGCTGAGCATTAATGAATATTCAGCAATGTAGTGTGACAGCAGATGAGTGCACATCTCAGCGCGGTGAACAAATGACATTATACATCATAGCATCCTAGGTAGTTGGGACCAGGTGTAAGGTCATTACATTCATCATGACTGTGGTTGTTGGTGGTCTACCCCCACTGGGGTGGTGCAGATAGTGCAGGTCGGTATGTCAAGTAAGCATATAACATAACCATCACATCCATTAGGTAAATTAATTATGTTGTTGACATATTGTCATTTTAATCCTGGTGTTTGATACAGCCAGAGGGGGGGCACGTGGGGTGTGGGCTACGTCACAAACGGCATCCCCATTTTGTGTGCCTTCTCTTTGAAACTTAGTCCCAGTCAACTTTTTCCAGGGTTGGTATTGGCTATGGAACACCCCCATGCACTCAAACCGACTAAGTTGGAAAGAGCAGAGGGTGTTCCAGCACACTCGGCACAATCGCGCATGCGGCGGCGGCGGCGCATCAACCCGCACCGTACCAGGTTTCAGGCCACCACAAATTGCCACCACAAATTGCAAGCACATGAATTATCTTAAACATCTTTCTTTTATGTGGTCCTGCCAGACGGCGGCGTTTGCACACGCCCCGTGGTTGGATGGGTAAATCGCAAACCCAGCGTCCAAACTGTACACAAGCGTCCATTGGCGCGCAGACCAAGCAGACATACTTTCGATTGCTGTAAATGAGGTCTGAGGAGGATTTGGGGTCGGGTTACAGTGCCGCAGTGCTGCTAGAATGGATAACCAGAAGGTGGTTAAGAAAAGGCATGAAACAGCCGCGACAGACGTAGTAAACGTCCAGACATCCACAAAACAAACGTGTATACTTCTTTGTCTCGCCCCACTCCAGTCGCCTAAGGCCATATGACCTGCTGGCTGCACAATTTGAAGTGGGTGAAATATACGTCACTGACTCATGCAGACAGGGGAGCACAAGCAGGCCACATAGTGCTGCCGGTGCTGGATGTTTCTAGGTAGAGTGGCCCAATTCCTGTGCCTGGCGCAAGTTTCAGGGCTGTCCATGCCTTCAAGTTGAACTCTCGCGTCCACCGAGAATGCCTAGTAATCCTTTTCTCCAGCTGGCCCCTGCCTGGCGCTTTGGAACCTTCCAGGGTCAGTTCTTTGCTGTTGCACTGCTTTTGAGCCTTTTGTGTTGGAGCCCAGCTGTTGAATGACCCTGGAGACCATCCCATGCACAGCGCCGCTGACAGCAACACTGACTGACAGTTTTGAGTCCAAGAGTTGGTTCCAGATTGTTTCAAACACTTTGCAAAGTATATGCAGCGATTCCCTTGTCTTGAAAGGGCCTCCGGGCCAAACTGAAGCGTGTCAGTGTGATGGCCCTCAGGGCAAAATGGAAGGTTTGTCAGGAGTACGCGCGCGGCAACGCTAAAAACGCCGGAAATTTTGCTTGTTTCGTAGCAACGTTTTGTGATTTTTCGGGGTCGCGGCGTTCTGTGACATAGCTCGGCCTGTGAAAATGACCCCTGTGCCCCCCCTCTGGATACAGCTATGATCGCCGACCTCTCATCGGCCCTCTAGAATTTAATTTCTCCACCCCGGCTTCTACTGCTTCTTCCAAATGCCGCCCCGTTCACCACTACCACAACCACACACTTGCAGGAGCTCGCCAGCTGTGTGGGTCAAGGCGGCTTACTTCTGCTCAGCAGTAGGCGACCTGTCCAAGCTCAACTTCCTGCCAGCGCTCACCAACGCACAGTCCGCCTTGTCTGGAGTTGTTATACCCTCCGGTGCTACACACCCCATTGCGGAGCAGCTCAAGGTGCCACTGCCAACATGGAGCCTCGATGCCAGTACAGCTGCAAAAGCAGTATCAGCCTCGCACCTAAAGGTAAATTCGTGAGAGGCTGCTACGCATGATGGAGAGTTCATAAGTGTGAAGGAAAACTGTTGAACCACTGGTTGTTGTTGTAATTGCATGCAGCGGCACTGAGAGTATCCATCCAGCCCTTATGCTACCTTTAGAGGTGTGTTGGTGCAAGTTCAAGAGACAAAACTAGGACCCAGCGAGCACGTGCCCATGCTTGCGTCGGTGCATAGGAGCCACGCGTAGGTCTCTTGGGAACTTCAATTAAACAGGCATGTACTCGAGGGGGGGGGGAGGGCATGTAGCAGCGCCTGAACGTATCGTTAGTCATAGATTGTGCATAGCGCTGTCTTGTAGTAGTTGTGGTCTGCTCTGTTTGCCACTTTCCAAATCTCCGATGCACTCTAATAAATCAACTCCACAGAAATGTGACCTGGGCACCGGCATTCGTATCGACCGTGTGGGCTACCCTGAGCCCTGCCTGGTGGACTCCTGGGTGGCGGCCGACAGCCAACAGCGCAGCGACCTTTGTGGGGAGGTTTATGCTAGCCGTAACACGGACATCGGGCGCTACACGTGCAAGGCTGTTGACTTGCTGGAGGCCAGCCAAACAACCCGGCTCACATTTATCTTTGACAACTACGGCAGCAGCCTCCGGTTCGAGTATGGGCAGCGAGGGACCTGCGCCATCATGTTGCCTTGCCCTGTTCCCCAAGGAGGTTATGTAAACACTGTCGCAAATGACCTTGAACCCATCCATGTCGTGTTGCGTATCAAGGTAAGCAGTGAACAAAGTGTGGTGACTGATGTGGGTCCAGCACGCATGCATGAACGCAAACACTTGGCTGCTTGCCCCTTGCTGGTGTGTTGCAACCACAGATCCGCCACTAGTGTGTTTGTCGTTCCTCGCTGAGATGTAGGCCTTCCCATATCATACCTAGCTGAACATTTACCAATTGCACAGCGCAATCAGCACGCCTCAGACGTTGTAATTGCTGAGCATTCAGCAATGTAGCGAATGTAACAGCAGATAACGCCTGCAATTGCATGTCAACTACTGCCCGACATGTTTTCTGCCCAAGTTACCCAATCCAGTTGTATCGGTTAAGTGTGTCACTGATGAGACTGCAATTTTCATTATTTCCAATGCTGCTGCAGTTCAAGTTCGATGGCTACACGTTGTGGGTACCAGTTCACATATGGCCCTTTACAGAGGTGATGGGGGCGCACGTCACTTTGACTGCTCAATGTTTAGTCGGCACACATGTAGTGCAACTGCAACTGCGTAGGGAAGAATTGAAATGTTTCATCACTTATGTTGTTTTCATCTCGTTGTGGTTATGATATTTTTAAAGCTAATGTGATGCATCCCCTGATGATGATGCTGGTGGTGGTGCGTGCGTAATCTGTGATCCACAGTTCTGTTACTACGATGACGTGTCTGTTGACGGCGCCAGGATTTACGCTGAGGTCCAGCCGTACAACAAAGATGATATCAACGTTCAGGGGGGGAAGGGGAGTTTGCCTTCCATTGTTCAACAGGTAAGCATCAGGTTCAACCTTCACTTGACAATGTGTGTCAACTCAGTTTCATGGCGGACAGATGACTCAATGCAGCATTGCGGACTTGCGATGATTGTGTTGCTGTTATGCATTACCTGTTTTGCATTACCTGCTTGCGTCTGTGTGGTGTGGCTGACGCAACTGATACGGTGGTGTATGTAGATTGCGAAGTCACGCGCGAATTACCAGGGACCCGCATTATACGCCATCTGGAAGGATGTAGATGGCGAAGATTTGACCAGAGACGATGATTCACGTTATACCACTGACTTGAGGGGGCTTCTAAAGTGAGGCGCCTTGAACTGCAGTTGTGCCTGGCGTGTACCGCATGCATTGCGTGTAGAACCCCAGTGCCTGAACCGCCATGATCATTCCGAGTTGTTAGCTGCAGCATTCTCTCCTTCACCCCAGATGTTCAAGGCCTGTCACACTAA
>BDDA01000227.1:0-11182 GCA_001662385.1 Chlamydomonas asymmetrica | reverse complement strand
TTGCGCACCCCCCCCCCCCACCCCCCACCCCCACCCCACCCCACCCCTGCTCGCCCCCTGTGCATGTGCTGGCACTCGTGTACACAGGAGTAGATATTTCAGCAAGTGCTCGGACAACCTTGCATCCTGCCCAAACAACGACAAGCTTTCCAATTATGATTTCCCTACGGTCAACAAGAGCCCCAAATTCCAGGGCTATCTCAGCAAGCGCGGGTGTGTGCCAGTTGACAACTGCCCGGTGTACAACCAGGTCAGCGCCAATGCCAGGAATTTCATCCCGTTGACCACTTCACCATCAAATAAGGACGCAGTGGTTACCGCACAGCTGTACGTGGTGGAGGAGTACGTCTCCAAATATAATGACATGTACAGCAAGTGCATCAATCCTGCTACCGGCCTGTCCTTGTTCCAGCAGTTTGAACAAAAGGAGGAGTGGGATGTGGCGGCATTGTCAGACTGCCAGGTGAGACACGGTAGACAGGGTGAGAATGGCCTAGGTGATGCGTGTGGTTTTTGGTTAATGTGCAAAATGAGTGGCTGCATGGGTTGCTTTTAGCATAACTAGCATAACGCGAACGAGGCAGAATGGATGTGCTGCTTGATACGTCACCTCAATGAGCTGGAGCCGGACAGAGTGGGAGTGTGGGACTCGCGGTGCAATGTCAGACTTGTTTATTATGTGTATTCCCTGCATGTGCATGTGGGCATGTGATTGCAATTTGTATTAAGTTCATTGATTGGAGGCTGATGCATGTACTACATGTGCCAGCACATAGCGTTTGATTCCATCAGGCATTTATCATACTGCATCAGGTACGTACTGCAATTTCTTCCAACCGTACGATGGTACATATCTGGTACTGTCTATACCCACGAGTCCAACGGTAATTGAGCGAACACTTCATTGTTCAGGTCGGCAACCTCCAATTTGCCTGTGCTGCAAAGGACGCCACGACCAAATTCTGGAAATACATGTGGAAATCCTCTCAGAAGGACGCTTTATCGAACGGGAATTACATCAAAATTGATTGTGGAATTTTGCCGAGTGGTCGTGCACAACCGCACGTGAAGGTACATTCTTAAGCTACACTGCTGCTTGTGGTTTATCTGATTTCTTCCTGTTGCTTTGGTGGTCCAACGTTTTGGTGTTGCCGAATCCATAGTACCGTTGAGGTAGGTGAGTGAACACACATTTACTTGCTCCTGATCTCGTGACTACGTACTGAACGAATCGCAGATCCTGGCTGCTGACATTGGTCAGAGCTTTGACATTGGCAGCGTCACCAATAGAGTGACCAGCCTGTGCAATCAGCAGGGGGGAGGGGTTGCACCCACCAGCTGTACCATCTACTCCAGTTCAATGCTGGACCTGATCAATGCGATCAATGCGGTGAGATCCGGAAGGGGATGCCTACAATGTTCATTTTGCTTGTATACAGGGTACAGCATGGAATCGCACTGTCCAGCTGAGCAAGTCTCAGTCCACCTGAGCAAGCAGTGGAGAGTGTGTGTGTGTGGGTTGAGGGGGGGGGACGCGGGGGACGGCATCAAGCGGCAGCTGGCGAGCCGGTGGACATGTGTTTGGGGAGGAGGCAGGGGGGGAGGGGGGTCATGCACGAGCTTGATGTGCACGTACCGATGTGCGTGTTGATGACAACCGGGTGTGCCTGAATGACCTGAACCTGGCTGACAGCTTTGATCGTGCATTCACAACACCATGCAGTCAAGCAGTAAGGAGTTGGACAGGCTGAAGACCAATCTACTGTCGTCTGATGGTCAGGTCAGCAGCACCGTCAACCTGCGCGTGCTTCACACCTGCATCTGCCCGCCCGGCTATAAACCTGACCTCACCACTGATGCCGATGGGCAGGTGAGTGAATGGATCTGACATTGTACGTTAACAAACACTCACAGTATTTTCCTGCCCTCCCTGTGCCCCACGTTTCGGTGCAGCATGTGCCGCTAGGCGGCCGTCACACTCAGAATGCGTTATGAGTTGATAACCTACTGCTGGCACAGGGGCGGCTAGTCACGTACATGCCGCATGCATGCATGCAGCAGCCAGGGTTTCACGATACGCCATTTGGGGGCCTTGAGTCAATGAATCGTCGAATTTACGGGTTTGACTATCGAACCGAGATTGATTCGGTAGCCGTTTGGTTCGACGCACGTTTTTTGGGCCCCTGTCCTTACAAATCGCTTGGCGGTCTTCCTGGCTATCCTGGCACTGTGCAGCGCTTTCTAGCCGACCACAACCATGAACAACAACTTTGACTTAAGAAAGTCGCTGCTCTGGCCTTCGCTCGACAAGACGAACGGACCCTTTTCATTGCCTCACCAGGCAATTGAAGTTGGGTTGCAAAAAGCATTTTCCCGTTTCAAGAGCCTGCTGTCAATCAAGCGCTTTGGATACCAGTGAAAGGAGCAGAAAGAACAGCAAGGCAGGAGAGTGGCTGTCAGCAGAGTTCGTGAACGGCAGTGGTCTCGGCAGGCGGTTGTCTTGGAAATCGGCGTGGCTGCCTACGAGTTCATTACTGATATGTCCCTGAACTTCCCACTGTATTCCACAAAGAGAACTTGAATTTATATCAGAGCCCATTGGCTGTTGTTCTGCTCATCTAGACAGTGATTTTATGTCTGCCCCGGGCCCCCAAGGGGAGAAATTCGGTTGCTCACGCGGGGCACGGTGGACAGACGTAACACAAGCCAGTGACTGTTTTTAATGCCCCCTACACCTTGAACTGCATGTAAGGCATGTCCATGCTGCCCTGCACCTATCCATGTCTTTAAAACGCGAATCGGCAAACATCATATTCACACCCCAGAAAGACCGGAGCTGATCGGACCGAATCGGATCGGATCGAACCGGATCGACCGTGTCGTTGTGAAACCCTATATGATATAGCAGTCTCAGCCACTCCAGCGCTTTACTTGTTTCTTGGCACCTTGCATGCATGCGTGTCCTTGCACATGCGCGACAGACAATATGATTGCTGGTTTCCCCTCTTCATGCACTCTTTGATGGTGCAGCCAGCATGCACGCCATGCCCCAGCGGCACCATGCGCGGCTCATATGACTCATCAGCCTGTGTGGATTGCCCCGGCGGAAGGATTCCAATATCCGACCGCACAACGTGCCAGGACTGCCCCGACGCTACATTTGCTGGAAGGGTAAGATTTTCAGTGGATGCTGTTGCTTTGCCACCGCCACCACAACCCCACACCCCAGCCACTCACACACGGACACACAGAAATAAGTGTACAACCACGTTGATCAAGTGAGGAGTACTTGCTGCACACCAGTGCTTGAGTTGCTGGCGCTAACTCATTTCATCCCCCTGCTGGTACATATTTGTTGCATGGACTTTAGTGTGATGCAATTCACCTGCTTCGGACATTTGATTGTGACTATTGGTGCAGCCTGGCTGGAGCGCCTGCCAGGCATGCCCAGTGGGGCAGGTGGACGCATGGAACAAGACCACGTGCGTCGGATGTGCGCCAAACCAGAAGCGCCCACTCACCGTCACCAAGTGCATCGACTGCGGTGAGCCATCTGAGTATCTAACTGTGTGCATTGACTTGGTAGCAGTCATAGTGGCGTCAAGCAACGCCCCCACAGGATGTGCACTGTTACACAGCGTGTTTAAATCATTGCTACGAGAGCTGACTGCGGGGTGCGTCAAATGTGCCAGTGCAAGGCTTCGCTGCCCATCCCTCCACCGCAGACACTGTCACCATATCCCCGGGAGTGGTCGCTTTGGCCGGGGCGGTTGCAAGGGAAGGCAGTGCGGGCCGCGCCAAGGTGCCCCTGGTGGCTGCACAGCTGTCGTTTGCCAGGGGTTTCATCACTGGGGCCTGCATGCCACCCCTGGGCACCCAACCGCCATTACCGCCATGCTCATGCTCGCCCTGACCTCATCAGCGCCTGCCGCCCGGTCTATGCTCCACATCCACTACTGCACCCACTGCCTTCCTATTTGTGCTAGCCCGGCTGTAAGGTCCTTTGGCGCTCCTGTGAGCTGGGTTTTGAGCAGGGTGCACAAGTGCCTGCAGCTGTCCAAAATGGCCAAGGGCTGTGCCCAGTCACAAAACACCCCGAAGCTGAGATGGCAGTGGGGATGCACCTGAGAAAAAGGTGACCAGGGACTGTCCCCACTCCGTGTTGGAGTGCTGGTGTATAGCTAAGCCTGTGTGTTAAACTGTATGATGGTGAAGACAGCACTCATTTGAGTACTGCTGACTGGGCATTGGGTTGACCAGCTGAGCACCAACAATATGAACCAAAAGGCCAGTGCACACAATCCGCATGCAGCGGATCCAATATCCCTGACATCTAAACTGTCTTCAGCAGCGACAGCGGCCTGTCTGGGTGCTGGTTGGATTAACTAACATGCTGCCGAGTACCTGAGTGCATGCTGTGACAATGATTAAAACGGCCTGTTTTAGCACAGTTGTTGGGGTAGTTGGGGTAGTTGGGTGGCACCGCCCACGTGTAACCAGATGGAAATGTGCATCTGTGTCAGGGCCCAAGCAAGGGTCTCACCAACCATGTTTCCTTCTTGAACACACACGGGCGGGGACCCTCAATGCAGCGACGGCGACAGTGAGCACGATAAATGACCACTTACACATAAAATGTGTAAATTGCGATCATGATAGAGTGTACAGCAACGGGCGCAAGCCATAACTATTACATTGCACGCCATTTACAGCTTCACATGGCAATACTTGCTTGGAAGGATATAAGGCAGGAGGGTCCCGCTTGGGGCTGGTTACACGGCCTTGCCAATAATCAACTGTTGTATATATCACTGCCCACGCACCAACCCTGGGGCCCTGCAAGAATCGAACGGGAGTGGTACAGTGGAAGCCCACACTGAACACCTGGCTGAATTGTTGCATAGTCTAGGCTGCAACACACACTGCATGGGGGTGGGGTAACTAGCTGGCTTGGGCAAGACGTTAGTCAATAGAGTGTGGCTGTCTGGCATGACTTGTGTGTGGGTTTATGGACGGCCGATGGGCCCGCTTTGGTTCCTCCTTGCTTGTCTCCTTGCCCGCTGCGTGCTGCCTGCCCCTGTGGAGTGCTTCGCTTGCTGCCTCTCGCTGTGGTTTTCCTCCTTCTCCCGTCCTTGTCCCTGTCCCTGTCCTGGCCGGGTTTTCTGAGGGTGCTGGGGGTCGGCCTTGCCTGTCCTGCTCTTGCCTGCTTCAGCAGCGGAGCCATCGCTACGTAACCTTTCCCGTCCGGAAAAACAAAGTTAAACATGCCAAGGTGAGGTCATCGAAACTATCCCTGACCAGCATGCCTTATCAATCAAGAGCGCTCAAACGCCTGAGCAGCATACTGAGATTGCGGCCTAGGCAGACGCGGGTCTCGACTCTTGACCACGCTGCCCGGGCGGGCTCAGCGGCTGGGTGAGCGCGCTCAGGGGTGCGCATGGGTGCGCATTTTGCAGGCTCCAACCTGCCCGCCGCCTTGATGGCAACGACCGTCATAAGCGCCCACTTACTCAAAACACATCCAAGTCAGCTGGCGCAGAACACATCCTGTGTTTGCATATGTAACCTTGTGTACCGCAGAGCACCAAGCAATACACCTGTACGGCTGGAGCCTGCACGAGTACTCGCGTAGCACGAACCTAAACAGCAGCACAGCGGGCTCTAAGTGCGGCCTCAAAGCAGGCATGGTACCTGAATATTGGATTTTGGTCACACTAGTCACACGGTGTGTGCACAGAAGCCCTAGTTTCTGGCCTTGACCATCACTACCGATCATGTGTGGCCCTTCAGGCACTATCTGAAAATGGTATGCGCAGACCTTCGTGTGTGCTGAAATTTCCAGACAATGTGCGTTGACATACCAAAACAAGTTTTGTCGCTTCGAGGACTTGAATTGGGGCTGTGAATCGGGTACGTCTTTTAGGTTTTGGCCTGGTGCCCCGCCTGGGGCCCCTAGGGGGTGACTCCCCTATGGTCATCACCGCCAACCAACCACCCAACCCCCCAACCTACGTGCTTCCTCTTACAGCTCCTGGCTACTATGCGTACGAGCTGTCTGATGGCGAATACCACAATACACCCGGACTCTACCTGCGTGCTGAAAACATTGAGGACTGCAACCCATGCCCAGTGGGGTAAGCTCTGCATGACATTGTATGTGTTGACGTTTACTGAAAACAGTTCATGCCTGTCAGTCACTAGCACACAGTGTGACCTGTGGTCCTTGAAATTGAAAGCATAACCTATTTTGATTCCATCATCAGTCCCTGTGGCTCGCAGCATTAGCAGCGCAGTCCAGAAGCAGCTGAATCACCTGATCCGGCTGCATCATGTATACATACCATGTGCAGGTACTACCGCGGTGCCAACGATGACCGCTGCAAGCAGTGCCCACCCGGCAGCGTGTCGGCTTCAGCCGCAGGCAGCTGCTCGTCCTGCACCGCAGGGACATACAGCAGCGTGTGGGGCGGTGTGTCATGCGAGACGTGCCCTGTAGGATTTTTCTGCCCGGAAAACTCCACTTCTCCGGCCATCTGCCCCAGCGGTTCAATAACACAAACTCTGGGTGCAAAGAGCACGGTGAGCTTACAGATGTATATGCATGGAAGGTGGTGGATTTAAACGGCAGTCGGCCCTTCACAGTGTGTGCTGTATTGCCACTAATTACCTGAGTGTACCCAGCCAGCACAGCCGGGTGCACCGTCTCGGTCGCCTTGGGGAGCCGTTTGGGGGTTGTGATGCTGTCTTTGTGTTGGGTTGTGCTGTCGTGTGCGTTCGTCTTGTCCGCCGCTTGCCGGGTGCAGTGTGGGGGTCCTGTGGTGCTTGGTGTCACCTGTGCTGGGTGGGGGCGGGCCGTGTTTGTCACCACAGGATGCAACAGGCAAGCGCACGCGCCGCGCTTGGCCCCGCCCCATTGCATTCCTGAGGCCGCACGGTGCGTCCTCCCCGGGCGCCGCTGGCCCATGCATTGCGGTCTACCTCCTGCCTTGCTTGTGCCAGATCAGCTGTGCAGCTCTGTTGCTGGGTTTAAGGGGTTTCTGCTTCGCCGTCTGGCCTGACTGTGTGATGTTTCGGATAGCCTGTGGGCCTGTTTTCCTCCTCCTTGCCTGCTCGCTGCCTGCTTGTTTGGCTTGCCCTGCTTGCTGGCTGTCGCCTCAGTCTCCTCCTTCTCCCGTCCTTGCCCCTGTCCTTGCCCTGGCCGGGTTTTGGAGGGGCAGGGGGTCAGGCTTGCCTGTTTCGCTCTTGCCTGCTTCGGCAGCGGAGCCTCACTTTCTAACCTTTCCCGTCCGACAAACAAGCACTCCCACCTCTTACCTATCTACTATCTACACCCATCTTGGTGCACGTGTGAACATGCGCACATGACTGGTGTTGCAGGATGCGTGCATCAACGCAACGTTCGTGGATTACGACTCCTTTGTGGACGAGGAGTTCTGCAACGCGTACCGCTCAGCATGCGTGTACAGCAATGACAGCCTTCCCTTTGGCAGGCGCATGGAGCTGGAGCTCCGCTACCAGACACGCCGCCTCATGATGATGAGCAGCGATGATGCATCTGTCTCCTCTGGTGGCGGTGCCATGAGGCGCTTATCAGGATTTGGTGGCGGCATGGTGGTTGCCGGCGGCGGCTTCATGACATCCGCGAGAATTGCGGCGGGCGGCCGCAGCCTGCTAGCTCATACTGAAGGCACAAAGCTGCGCTCTTGCAAGGCACTTTTTGAGGTTAGGCTAGAGGTTGACGGTGTATGGCACGCCTTAGCCTTCCCCCTGACCCATGCAGGCAGATGTGTCTGCACAACGTGCGGCCTTGGCATGGGCATCTTCGGGCATGCGCATGCACATTCATTCCCTAATTCCCGCACAATTGCGCTCCTCAGCGATCACCTGTCCTGTAACAGTTTCAATCCTGGCAAACTGCCACATTTCGCTGGCCTATCAACCTGTGCACCAACTGCAGTTTGGTCTGTACACTTGAATGTGCATGCAGACGCTCGTGGCGTCGAACCTCTTGAGTGGCAGCTGGGAGTTCTTCAAGGCCCAGCTGGGTGATGGCGTGTGCTCATATGGACCACACAACACTGCAGCATGTGGATACGACCTCGGTGTGTGTGCTTATTATCTCACTGGCAGCGCTGTGATGACGGCGTTCACACCCCTTAATCACTGGTCCAGAATCCAGAAACGCCATATTGACACTGTGCCCTGCCTATTGCGTGTGCTGTGCTGCAGGTGACTGCTGCTGCTCCACATGCAAACAACAGCCTCTGAGGGACCAAGTTTACGTGGTAGATAACACCACCGGAAATTTGGTCCTGCTTGGGTAAGTGCACCTTGAGCATTGCACCGGCCGTGGGCTTGCGGTGTGAGCGTTACAGGAACTATGAAGATGGCTGGCCGAGAGTGCAGTACCAAGCCGGGAAACATGCACCACTATGCACACACACATGCACCCCATCCCTCAGCTTCAGCCTGCAGCGTACCACACACCCGCCACCATACTGGCCATGTGGGTCCTCGCATACATAATGAGCGTGTATGTTTATGCCTGCAGCTTCAACACCTCCACTCCCACAACCGACAACGACACCCTCATTGGTTGCACTGGTCCTTTTACCCAATGCAAAGACCCACTGGTAAGTGAGCAAGCAGTACAGCACAGTACAGTACAGTACAGTACAGTACAGTATAGTACAGTACAGTACAGTACAGTACAGTGCAGTACAACCAGTGCGTACAGTACAGCCAGGGGTTGGCACGGTTGCCCATTCCAGTCTTCGGACTGTATGTCTGATGAGCGCAGGCTCTCAGACATGGTCAGGTAGGTGAAGCAGGTCGCCGCTCCAACCCACCATTGCACTGCGACCTGGCCAATTTTGCACATGCTGTATGCGATTGATGGGCAGAGCAAGCGAGCAGCAACACCGCCCACATTAGTGTGATTAATGGCGATCTGTACATAACCACGTCCAGTGGTGCGTGCGGCCTGAAGCCGGGCAGAAGCAGCAGAAGCATAGTGACAACTCAAACGATGTCATGCAATTGTCTAATTATATACATAAAATGCCCACACATTGGTATTGTTCTGCAGGCCATTGCCAATATTTCCGCCTGCACTACCGCGTCATCATCCTCCAGCTGCACCCAGCTCAACGTCACTGACTACCCACCCAACAACGTCACGTACAGCCCATCCAGCCGTGAGTCGTATTGCCTGTTGACGGTCACCCTTTGCCCCTGAGCTTGCTCCGTGACTCCTGCTCAAACAACAGCATTTGCCTTGCTGTTCAATATCGTGTTTACAAAGCAAACACGGTTGTGTGTGTATTTGTCTGGCAAGGTGGCCCTGAACCTGCTGTTGTTGTGCCACACCTGCAGTGCCCTGCCCTACTGAACTGATGGGCAACGGAGTGTGTAACCCAGAGATCAACATCCCGTTCTGCGACTACGATGGGGGTGATGTGAGTGCCCTGTGCAGCCTGCTGCATTGTCTTGCTTGCTGTATCAGCTGCTCCGCATGCACGGAATACATGTGCTACATACATGCATAGCGTGCGGGTACTGACCTGTGTACTTGTCCCGGCCGGGGTTCCCGGGCCCCAAGGGGCAGGCTTGTCCTGTCCTGTCGCCGTCTGCTCCGGCGGCGGTGTCCTAGTTAGTCGTTCCCGTCCAAACAAAAATTACGTGCATGGTGGTGGTGGTGTCAACACAATGCAGCTGCTACTGCCTGACCGTGTAACTGCGCACCGGCCCTGCCTGGACGATGAGTTTGATCAGGCGAAATTGGCAGGTCTCCCCAAAAAGCACCCTGGCAACGGGGTGTATCATTTATTTATTTATTTATTTATTTGATCAAGCGAAATTGGTAAATTTAACTGTAAATGGCTGCTGTCTGTGTGCCAACACGTGCACTCATGCAGTGCTGCCCGATGACATGCTCCAGCATTGGCCTGCCCAACAGCTGCAAGACCTGCCAATGCCTGGACCCCAATGGGGACAAGGTGGGTGGGAATGGGACAGTGTCGTTGCTAGTCAGCTTTACTGCATGTGTGTAGGACCTTGGGAAGCACGCATTGGAGCAAAACACACAGATGCGAGTAGTGTGTCCCTTGCGTGCATAACATGGATGCATGCAATGAATGCAACTCAACAAACAAAGGCATTGTTTGGAGGCCTGCCGTTCACATGCTCGTCTGCAAGCACATGAGTTACAGCAGGGCCCACGTTGTTGCACGCCTACACACTGGTCATGTATGCAGGACACGGTGCCGCCCGTCCTGCGCAACACACCCCTCAACGGCACTATCAATTGCTCAGTTCCGCTGCCGGCTCCAGCAAGGGTGACGGCATATGACCGCAACAACCCCTCGTTCAACCCCATCCCAACCTTCCAAGAGCAACAGGTGCGTGTGAATCCGTCCCTAGGCCCTCTCGCCAGGCCATACACCTCCGTCTACTCCGTCACATGCATGCGCCTGGCAGCAGTGGTGGGCACCCAGACTTTCACTACTGACCCAGGCCATGTTCCTTGCTTGCATTGGAACTTGGGGTCACACCAAAGGGTTTGCAAAGCGTTGTTGTTCTATGAACTGCATACAGGTGATATTGGCATTGAGCAGCGCACACGCCCGCTACCTCCTCACCCGCACCTGGACCAGTGATACAGATGATTCTGGCCTCTACACCACCTTCACTCACACATATGAGGTGACCAGCCCTACCCCGCCCTACAGCAAATGCGGTGCTGACGGCCTTAGCAACGTCTGTATGCCTGGCGCCAATGGCATGATGGAGTGTGCATGCAACGGTGAAAGCGGCCCGGCGGTGTGCCTGTGGCCCCCCAACGGGAAGTACCACAGGTTTGCACAGGCTGGCGACAACCAGCTGCTGGGCTGGGGCAACTCCTCTGCCTCCAGCTGCCTGGCGCAGTTCTACCAGGCCAACATCACCCTGAAGAGGTGCGTGACATTGGGCATACAGATCAGCGGCTGCTAGCCATGCCCACAGATCATGGTGGTGTTTGTTTAATAAGCGTGTGGACCGCGGTGTATATTAGGTGATATATGACAGCCAAGGTTGCACTGCAACCATGCGCTCCTGCAGTATGCATGTCTACTCAGCTGCCTCCCCCCTCCCCTCCTCCACCACACACACCACCACACACCTGTGCGTTCACACTTCCCCC
>BDDA01000226.1:119584-148570 GCA_001662385.1 Chlamydomonas asymmetrica | reverse complement strand
GCATATAAACCCATCAGGTTTCATACCTGCATACCTTACCCCTATACTCAGTGTACTTTGTGTAAGCTCTCAGACACACGAGCCCCTTCTCTCCAATAGGGACCCATCATAACAACGGCGTGGCAGCAACGTTGCTTTCGCTTCTGCAGCTTTCCCTAATCACCGGTGCTGACTCGTGCATGAATGCCTGCGCTATGGCTTTCAAGCAGGCAGGGGCAGGGGCAGGGGCAGGCAGGCAGGCAGGCAGGCAGGGTGCTAGGCGCCACGCACCACAAAGTCCAGGACGTGCAGGTCCTCCAGCACAAAGTTGTTGCGGCCTCCGTGCAGCACGAGGATGTTGGAGTGGCCGATGCACAGCGCGGCCGCCTGGCGGGGCGAGGGCGCCGTGCCGCTGGTGGCGGGCTGCTGCCACTGGCAGGAGCTGAGGTCCAGCAGGAACCTGCAGGCGGGGGGGGAGGGGGGGGGGCACGCAACCGCACGAGCGGCAGGACAGGCTCACACACCATGCACTGGAGACCTACTGGGCGGATACATAGAAGGAGCTTTACAGCTCACAGTTTTACAGCTCACAATTGGTGCATGTGCATTGACCTAGACCATCATAAAATGGACTGCTCATAGCTCCAGTGCCGGCACTGTGGCATCGATGTGTGCTGCCTACAGGCTGTAGCCTCTGGCCATCCTTCCATCGCTCATGCACTCACAGGTCGTTTGTGCGTCCTCCGATGGCGTGTCCCCCGAACAGCACCAGGTTGCCTGCCCAGAAGCAGCTCGAGGCCAGCTCTCGCGGCGTGGGCGCGGTGCCCTCTGTGGCGGGCTTGTGCCAAGTCCAGGTGTCCAGGTCCAGGAAGTAGACGTCGTTGAGGCGCTTGCGCTCGGCGGTGCGCCCGCCAAACACGATGAGCCGGTTGGACTCCTCATCCCACACAGCCGTGTGGTTGTACCTATGCACATCAGCACACGCCAGCGCCATGAGTCCACGCAGTGATCACGCAGTGCAGGCCGCGTGTACCATCAGCGCTGAGCGGGGCGGCCATACGCTGGCGGGGTCGGTGTGCACCTTACATGGCAGGAAGCCACACCACATGGCGATGCATTGTGCGCGGGCTGTGATCCCTTCCCTCATAGCTGTGCTGCGCTTGGCGTGGACTACCCTACTACTCCCATAACTCCCCTGGCCCCTGTAGGGGGCTGCCGCTGCCTGCCATCAGGGCTCCCTCTCACCTGGGGCAGGGCCTGTCCCCCCTGCACGGCTGCGTATGCCACTCCATGCGGTCCAGCGTCATCCAGAACACCTCCGCGGTCGTGGAGCCGTCCTTGGCCAGCTGACCGCCAAACACAATCAGCATGCTGCCGGTGTGGGTCAGCGTGTGGCCTGCGACCAGAAGCATGATGGTAACGGTAGCAGCAGCAGCAGCATGGTGGCGTTCACACACAGCAGGTGAAGCAAAGCAGCGTGAAGGTTGTGCCCGGCAAGAATGACAGCTGGAAGGGGCGTCATGCAAAGAGACGCGGTCAGGCCTGTTGCTGGCCTGCAGCGCTACTCCTGTCTCATGAGATTGCGCAGGCTGCTGCCGACATCCCCTCAGCCTGCCAGACCCTAAACCTACCCCTCAGCCCTGTCAGCCCCCCTGTCACCCCCATTCACGCCGTCCCACCTGAGCGTATCCAGCAGCGGTTGTCCAGCGTCATCTCGCCGTGCTCCGTCTTGACCACCTGGCCAAAGTCCACCTGCAGCGCCACCACACGCACATGCGCACAGCGGCCAAGCGCTCGCTCACCCAACAGAATCCTGCTGCAATGGCCACTGGACAGTGAAAGCAAGCGCCTTACGGCTGCATCCAACAGCAGCCAGGATGCCACGTGTGCATGCATGCGGGGCTCACAGGCCCTTGTAGCAGCTGGATCAACCTGCCACGTCATCAGCCAGGAATAGCATCCCCTTCACTTGTCTAATGCATCAACCCTGTCAGTTGCTTACTTCGCATCAACTTCCATCCTGCCCCGCATGCAATGGGAGCGTTCGCTTGCCTGCTCTCACCGCCGTGTGGTGCTAGGGATGCACCGCTACCGTAGTCCACCGCCAGTCCGCTACCACCCACCTTGCACCTGTACTCCAGGTACGCCCCCACCGGCGTGCCGATGGGCTTGAGGCGCTCAATCTCCTCCTGCCGCTCCCGCTCCTCCTCGTCACGCAGGAACGCAAGGAACCTGCACGCACGCGCACCGGCCACACATTGGCGGGGGCACACCTCATTGGCATGTTGACAAGAATGCAAGGTACTTGCCAGCAGGTGTTTGCAGTGCCGTCTGTGTTCTCGCCATGGTGCACTCCGTGCGTTTAGCAGTTGCTGAGGCACACACGGTCGCCTTCCCCCCCCTCCTATATCACCCCTGCTTTGATGTTGACCCTCATCCCTCTGCTACCCAGCGGCCAGCTGCCAGCACTTCTCAGACACTAGCGCTGCCAGCAGCCAGCGTGCGCTACAGCGCTGCTGGTCGCCGCTGCTCATTGCTCACTTGGACAGGCCCTCCTCCACGCGGCTGCGGTAGCGCTCGTCCAGGTTGTTGTAGCGCAGGTTGAGCTCCTTGAGCGTCTTGAGGTGGCCCATGGCGGGCGGCACGCGCGTGAGCAGGTTGTTGGCGGCGTCGATGCGCTGGATCTTGCGCAGCGCGCCCATGGTGGGCGGCAGGTAGCGCAGGTTGTTGGTGCTCACGTCCAGCTGCGCCCGGCCAAGCAGTGTCACACGCACATCCACGAACACGCGTGCAGCAGCAACACAACACGATCAGGCAGCGCAGCAGAAAGAAATATGCAGGATGCGGCTCAGGGGTGGGAGTTGCGACCACCACACATGATGCCGGCGTGGCATACACGCTATCATGTGGATGTTGCGCCGGCTGGAGGCTCCAGCAACCCCAGGCATGCTTGCAAGCAGCTGACCGCTGCTAGGTCCGGGAGGCGGCCACGCTGTGCTGGAGGCCCGCACCCAGTGGCTGAGCCCCCCGTGCAGCCGAGGCGTGGTGCAGGCAGCGTGTGCAGCGCCAGACGCCCCTCACATCACAGTTGAGTGATGGAGAGCGTGACGTGTTTCACGGCAGCCAGGCGGGCGCCGCTGCTTCCCTGTGCCGCTGGTCGCAGTGCGTCGCAGTGCCGCCGCCATCACGCCAATCCCTGCGCTGTGTGCCGTCACGTCCGCCTGAGCTGCGCCTGGACTGTGGCGCGCCATCACCGCCACCTCGCACATGCACCTGCAACTCTGCATCCCTTCACTTGCGCCCTTCAGTTGCGGGCCTCTGAAGACCAACAGGTTGCACACGATGACATGCATATGTCACGCTCTGCACAGTTCCAGGAGGCCCAGTGAGCCCTGTGTGCGCAGCGCGCCGCACCTTGAGCAGTGACGGTAGCTCCCCCAGGTTGTCCGGCAGCACGTCCAGCCGGTTGTTCTCCAGCTGCAGCCACTGCGCTCACAAGCCACACAGCGCACAGGGCAGCGCGTGACCCACATCTGCATCCGCTGGCAGTGGGGAAATGCCGGCCTCGCGTAATCGCGCATTTCTTATTGGACAAAACTGCATCAGTGATCAGACGTGCAGCGCTGTTGTGCCGAAAGCAGAATACATCTATGGATGTGGCCACATTCAGCGCTGACTGCTGCGCCCACAGCATGCCCAGGCGCGCACGCATCGCCTGCAGCCCTGCCGCATGCCAACCCATCTGGGTAATGTCATCAGCGTTATAACAATACTGTGCATGCAACATGCCAGGGCAAGAGAGTGCCGCTTGCCCGAGCTTATCGGCTCCCACCAGGCAGCCATCCATCGCCGCATCGCAGTGTGCCTGCTCACGCTAGGGTGCGATCAACCTGCTACATCTGTGAAGATGCAGGGTGTGCGCTGCCCGGTGTGCAAACCACCCATCCCATGCTTCAAACCACGTACTCCAGTCAGGAGTGTGTTCACTGCGTGTTTGTGTGCGTGTGCATGTGTGTGTGTGGTGTGCGCACAGAAGCACACACTTGTACAGCAAGACGTGCGAACCACGGAGAGCAAGCAACTCACCTCCAGCTTGGGTAGCATACCCAGCGAGTCGGGCAAGTGCGCGATTTCATTGCCCGACAGGTCCAGCTCCTTCAGGATGGAGCACAGCCCGATGCTCTCGTCCACCTTCTGTATGCGGTTGCCGCTGACCTCCAGCACCATGAGCTGCGGCAGCTTGGTTATGACCGCTGGAATACGCTTGAGCTGGTTGTATTTGATACGCAGCGTGCGTATGAACTGCAGCTCCGCCAGCTCCTCTGGAAGGTCTGTCAGGTCATTGCTGCGCGAGGAGCAAGCATGGTGTGCAGAGCATGCATCATGCGTTCATGCGCACAGCAGAACGAGCACACCCAAGGCCTCAGCGCAAAGTTCCAGCGTACTGGTCATCTGACGTGCAGCTGGATGTTTGGATATAGACCTTCTGTGCTTGTCCGTGAGCTTCGTGCGCTCAAGGGCATGCACGCTGATGTGCTTTTCTGTGGCATGCCGGAACATGTGTGCTTTCAGGCTGTCGGATGGAGCAAGCTACATGAACACAGAAGCCAAGGTGTGGCATTATAAGCCTTGATGTGTGTGAGGCACCACTGGTTCAGGCAAGGCCACTGCTCGCCATACGTCGACCTACCTGGACAGCTCGAGCTCCGTAATGTGCGGGTTGTACTTCTTAACAAGATCCACAAACCCAGTGGGCAGCTGTTTTAAGCCGGCGTACCTGTATTAGGATTGCACACGAGCCATTGTTGCTTCATGCCTTTGAGGACGCCAAGCGGAAGTGTTGACAGGCAGCACATGCAACGAACATATAACTGTAAAGCAAGCGCACCCCAAGTTCAGCCGATATGTCCGACGAGCTTCCATCAGCTTTTCCTCCAGCTGCTCCTGCGAAAGCTTCCCCAGTCCCGCCATTTCCACCGCGCTGGCTGTGCAGGCTACGCCCCTGGCACTCCACCGACCGGTCAACTACCCAGGCTTGCAACGATGCGCTAATCCAGTCACTATGGTTTTCTTGGGACTGCTTGTCGACTTAATCCAGGCTTAGACGTAATGGCCACGGTGTTTGTGTACTGCTTGGTAGCAACTACCGTCCTTATACTACAAGACTATTGTGGAACAAGGCATCAAGCAGTGCACCCTGACACAGACATATGATTGAATTTTGCTGCCATTTTGGTACATGCTCCAGTACATGCCCTGAATACGGGAGTCTGGATGTGCCTGCAACAGTGATGCCAGTGGAGTGTACCAGCTTGAGGGTGCCCCAAGTATTAGGACATCATGATTGAGTTTGAAATCATCTGATATCCTCAAGGCTCTGGTACCTACTGCACCTGGTGTTTACTTGACATTCCATGAGTGCTTTTACAACAAATGTTGTGCACTGAGCCTGCCTCCGTAGTCTGTCTTCAGCCAGCATGATGACCAATGTGATCGTTGGTCGTGTGCTGTGAGTGTTCTCACTATGCAATAATGCAAAGCTTTGTAAACCGCTGGACACTCCTTGCGGACACCACCCGAGACCAGCCCTGAAAGTCCTGGTTGCTGACAGTTCAGACAACACTGTTCGAAGGCTTGGGTTCAAAGTCGGAGCTTTGCAGTTTTGAAGACCTTGGTTTTGACTTGCGTAGCCCACACTGTACCGCATTCAGTGACGCTTGGACATCAACGCTTGCCTGGTTCGCTGTGCTCCAAAAGCAGACCCACCAGTACACTGAAGTAGTAAAATGATCCATGCACTCGCACATACAGCTGATGGCTCTCTTTTATTTGACATAAAGCTATCCAAGTGGCTCCGAAAACGCCTTGCGCGCGTGGCACTCCACTACTGGCCGCATGTTTCATTGCATCCCAAGGTCACCAGCAACACGCTTCAAACAATATGTGATTGCTTTGCTGTCATAAAGTAAAGTCAGTAAGCTTGACCTTTGCTTCTTCTCAGTCAATCACAGCCCAACTCACTACACACACACATACACTCAACACACACTTGACAACATGTTGAAGTCTAGCCTTGCCACAAACCGCCAGGTAAGGCAATTCGCATTGCCATTCAGTAGTCTCTGGGTGCCGGTGCCTGTAGTATGGGGTCCTGCAAGGTGCCTGGCCAGGGCGGCAGCTCTGGACCACCCCAGCCTCTTGCTGGCCCCGCGTCCCCGTAAACTCAGTGACCCTGTGCGCAACCTGCTGCAGAAGCAGGAAACGTACTTTGCTGAGGGCACTATACTGCATTGACAGTGTCAGGGTCATAGCTCCACGCGCCTCAACTGGTATGCAAGACAGCCGCACATGTGACCTGAACGGTCGGCGTTTGAGGGCCTGTGGTCTTGTACAGGGAAAGGCAATGTTGTGTGAAGCCGGCCGCATATATAGTGCCTGGTCAGCTTGGGAGGGGCCTGGGACGCTGGATTGGTATCTTGAGATACAGTCCATCCTGTCCACGCGTTGCGTCCGACCTGTGCAAACATACTGTTATCAGGTGGACAGGTGGTGAACCTCACCGCTTTTCATTTTTGCCTGTATCTGCTGCAGGTGGTTTCCTCTGGCAAGGTCGGTCTGAAGGTGTGCGTGCCTGCCAGGACGCTGGTCAAGGCGAATGCCAAGACCAAGTGAGCAAAGGCCACAGAAACCACTCCTAGTGTGCCTGCCTGAGGTTGGCCATATGGACCCTGGTGGCGCAACAGAATTATGTGTAGCCGATATGTCAGGTCGTTGTGCTTCCGACCCCCTCCCCCCCCCCACGCACACTCACTACGTGCACACACTTTTCCTTGGTGCAGGCTCGACACCCAGGGCTTTGTTGCAAACGACAACTCTGGCAAGGCCAACATGTTCCCCACCTCGGTGAGACGTCGCAATCGCTTGGGGTGGAACTTGTTGACAGATGAATGCCTGAGCTCCCCACAAGCCTCTTGACCTCCCTCGGTCAAGCACCACTGACCGCCCACATGCGCCTGCACCAGCCCAGCTGACTGACCTGAGGCTGTAGGAAGAGAAGCGTCGACCCCGCGCTCCACTGACGCCCCCCACCTGTGTGCCGGGGAGGCTCACGCACTGGTGTCTCACGCTGACCCCGCTGTTGTGCGCGCAGGCCAAGCCGTTTGTGTCCAGCCCGCGTACGGAGGCCGTGTCCACCTCGGGGATCGGCGGTGCGCAAGGTGCGCGGAGGGAAACAAGGGCCAATGCGTTTCTACAGCAGCATGATGCTTGACGTATCCCTTGCGCCTTGTCACCCGCCGTGTTTGACGTGAGGGTGGCCTTGCAGCGCCCTGTGTGTGCGGCGGCAAGATGCAGCTGCGGCGTGTGCCCGTTTGTGCAGCCAGTGTGCGCGGGCGCGGGCGCCACACCACGTGTGCCATGCCTGTATTGACAAGCTAGTGTTGTTTGGCTGCATGCAGGCGCCGGGTTCCTTGCCGCTGTGCTGCTGGTGGTGGTGATTGCCACCGTGGGCGTTGCGGGCGGCAGCGGCGATGGCCTTCCGGTGAGGCGCTTGCAGTCCCGCAGCGTGTTGGCCACTGGGCGTGTGCATGCATGCATGCATGGTACCGTGCGTGGATTGAGTGCTCGCACGCTATGTATGTATGTGTTGAGGCAGCAGCAGGTCCCACCTAGTGGCCGCCTGCCAGGAGCGTGTGCCACATGAAGGACAGCACCAGTGTTCTTTTTAAGGATTTGAGAGAAACAATTTTGTTATAGCTGCATGGCGATACGGTCCAGGCTGGCAAATGTTTATCATAGCCATGGAGCGATACAGAATTGTGGTGCATGAATGTGTCGGCCGGGGGCTGCGCCCCCGGACCCCCGCTCGGCAATAAGTACTTACGCGGTTGTGCTCAGTTAAGGCAGGCCTGTATGACCGCGTATGCATCAGCAGCAATCATGCGTGTCTTGAGGCTGCCTACTCTACAGCGCTTCAGGAGCAGCATTGTCAGCACCAGGCGCACACCAATCCTGCTGCTGACGCGTGCAACACGCACGTATACCTTGTAATTGCTCTGGTTGGAGCTACAGAGCAGAATCATAGGCCCAACACAGAGACCCATCGTTTTGAGTCATGTATTGCAGTTTCCTGACGTGTGTGCAGGAGCCTTGCAGGTACCATTCAAGGTTGCTTTGACTGACAGTTTGCAGCAGTTGGTACCTTGCTTGCACCCAATGCACGAGAAACACCACAACGTGCGCATTTCTGAGCGGAATCACAAACGGAGACGTGATTATGGAAGCTGACATCGCGACCTTTCCAGCGCTTTCGACAACGTTCGAAACGATTGAGATTTGGCGAAGTGCGCAGTGTGTCCGCGTTTGGGCTTTTGCGGTTGATGGCCCGGCAGGGCAGGGGCGAGTACAATAACGCAAGCGCGCAAGGCGATACGGGATGGAACCGGGAAACGTTTATCATCGCCTGACGGCGATACACAGCCCCACACCAAACTTTTTGCATCGCCCTGCGGGCGATACAAAACTCCAGAAAAAACGTTTTCTCATCGCCCTGCCGGGCTCAGAAAACATTTTGCATCGCTTAAAAACGATATATCGCCACTAAAAGGAACACTGGACAGCACGTTGTGCAACACCGACGAGACTTCACCCGTACATGCATGGTCATATGCACATCCACATGCCGTTTGTAACTGAGTTACCTATTGCTTACAAAGACGGGCTCCCCCACAATCTGCTGCGTCTGACGCTCCTGCGCCTGCTGTGTGTATCAACAGGCCGCCAGCGACTATGACAGCTTGGGCGTCATCGCTGCTCGCATCCAGGCCTCGCTGTAAGCTGTATGAATGTATGATATGAATCAAGGCGCGGAGGGCAGGCCGGATGGTGGGGTCGCCGCGCTGCCTTGGGCTCGCTGAAAGCAACACCCACACCAACACAGCAGGGTGGTCACCATGTTGCGCGCCATGGTGCAGCACGGGCAGCCGCACCAGCCGCCGGCCTACCTGCCTGCCTGGCAAGCTGATGCATTGCATGAGGCTGCACGTCGTGCGGTGCAGTACTGGGTACTGCGTGATCAAGCAAAACACAACTGACCGAACAATTCTGCATGATGACTGGTTGATGAGCCAGCCATGCTCCTCGTTTTTGGCTTGATCCTTGTGATGTGTGTCCCTCTTGCGGCATTTGAAATGTGCATGTCTGGTCGGACCAGGGTCAGCCCCTATAATTCCCGGACTGCTTCCTGGTGGCTTTGTGAGCATGATGATGTACTACAAATTGCATGCGAGGCCGATTATTGCCATGTCCATGGCTCCTGTACCAATTGTTACGTGTATTGCCACAGCTGTTGTGGCTGCAACCTACTTGAAAATGGGTGGCGCTGGCTGGTGAACTGGAGGGGTGTCAGGGTGGTTGGAGCTTCAGGAATCGTCATACTTGCAGGCATGCCTCGATGCATTGCTGTAACGTTACAAGAGTTGCCATGCTGGTCCCTTGCAAGTGGTCAGCACAGGGTGTACTGTGTACTGCACCAGTGTCCTTGTGCATGAATTCTGATGGATGAATGTTGCCGCATGCGTTCATGAACCTGTGCCAGCCCATCTCCTGGGCACAACCACAAACCCGGCTCTGGCCCGCAGGGGTCCGGCTCCCTCCCTGTGCAGCCGCATAGGTCGCAGTGCAGGCAACCCTGAACCACAATAACATGCATGCATTTGATGCAGTCGCGGGGGGCTCCATGCAGGCAGGCAGGCGGAATGACCCAGGTATTGGATTCACAGGGCGTAATGGGAAGGAACCCTTTATGACAAACAAGGAGCCAGTGCGCCAACAATGCTAGTCGCACGATGCACATTAGGTTCGGTGTGCATAAGGATGGCCACCCTTGAGCAGCTCGGCTTTGTGCCAGCACACGCACCATGCTGGCAAGTCCCAGTGCCTGCACCCACTGTGCAAAACGGGAAAATGTGTGCTACCATGCAATATGTACTGTCTGTCCTGCCACCTGACCACGCATGCTACACACTAAGCACGGCTGGAAAAGCGGGGTGCCGCCATGCCTCAGGCGCCTGCCCCGTGTTTCTTGTTTAGGCCACCGCGACTGCCTCATCCACAGCAAACGATTCGTCCGCATAGCCGTCGTCGTCGTCAGCCTCAGGCGCCGCCGTCACCTCCGCCGCCACCGCCACGTGCGAGGGCTCCGCCGCTGCCACCTCCTCCACAGCCTCCTCATACCCGGCCTGCTGCTGCTGCTGCTGCTCGTGGTAGCTGCTGCCAGTGTCGTCGTCGATGGGCATCATCGCGTTGGTGGCGGGGATGGTGGCGCCGTGCGGCGCGACGCGAGTGGCGATGGGCATGGGCACGGTGCCGGTGTGCAACAGCGTGTTGGGGCGGTACTTGCGCGCGTTGGAGCCGTAGGCCTGCGCGGACTTGAAGTCCTTGGCCAGCGCGTCACGGTTGACGTCCTTGCTGGGCTTGACAGCCTGCAGCATGGGTGAGGGAGGGAGTGTGACCACATGGGTATCGACTATTAAGTGCGTAGGTGAAGAGGGGGGTTTGAGGGTGGATGAGGGGTGTGTTTCGGGGGGTGGGGGAGGGGGAGGGGGCAAGGGTCGGCCACCATGCGCTTGCGGGCCAGCAGGTGGGGCAACTGCTGGGGCAGCTGGTGGACGCAGTTGACAATCCAGTTCAGTTCAGACGGCGGAAAGCTCCGAATACAGCTGAGCGAGCCAGCATCATGGGTGTGACGGCCTTGGAACCGCCATGCAAGTGGCCACGCATGCACATGCACATGTCGCATCTCCCAGAAGCAACTGCACACTTACGCCAAGGCCTTAATTGAGGCATTGCTCGCGTGCACGCTCGCACGGACGCTCAACAGTCAAGACACGTGCAACACGCGCACACGCGCACACACACACGCATAACACAAGCACACTGCACGACCCCACGGAAAGCATACTGCATGGCCGAACGGGAAGTAAATTACTTGAACACACTACACAAGCGCCCCGCACCTGCAGGCGCTTGTACAGCGCCAGGTTCTCCTGCGCGATCGCGTCCTCCTTGCGCGCGCGATTGATGTTGGCGGGCGCGACGTTGGCCGGCGCCAGGCGGCCGCCCGGCGCCACCGCGCCCACCGACGCCGGGTTCAGCGCCGTCACGCCTCCCGCCCCGCCCGCGCCGCCGCCCGCTGCGGCGCCGCCCGCCGCCGGCGCCTTGCTGATCTCCACCAGCCGGTTGCACAGCTTGCGGTTGTCCTCGTTGATTTTGCGCACCTGGTAGGAGTTGTGGCTGAAGTCCGCACGCGCCTGTGTATGGCATGCAATGTGGGGGAGGGGGGAGGGAAGAGGGATAAGAGGGCCATGGCAAGGCAAGCGGGGGTCAGGCGCAGCACGGCAGTGATAATCACCATGGCCTGACAGCACAAGCTCAGCGCGCGCGCCACGCTATTGTGGTGTGCCAAGTGAACATGAGCTGGACAGTCAATTCACGCTGTCGTGCCGTATGTCCGCATGTTCGTAGCACACGCATGGCGGTCACTGATACATTGCTTGGGTGTGCCATCTTGCGTGGGTGTGCCCATGTTGCGCGCAATGGCCCCGATTTCCTGCACAGATGCGTGTGCAAGTGCATGTTTGCTGCTTCATAATGCTCCAGGCTGACGCGTCAGGAACCACGCTGGGTGCAGGTAGAGCTCACCGTCGGCTTGGCACGGCCGATGTTGGGTGGCGCCGAGAATGTCAGCTTGCCGCCGTTTGCAGCGCCGGCGTGGCCCGCTGCGCTGGGCGAGGAAGAGGCAGCTACAGACGACGCAACTGCAGGCCGTGGCTGCGAGGGTACTGTGGGCTTGGGCCCGGCTGGTGCAGCTGCAGGGGCTGCACGCGATGCCACGGGTGCAGCGCGCGCGGCACCAGCGGAGCTCGTGGCAGCTGGCCTGGGCGCAGGAGCAGACCGAGTAGTGATTGAAGGTTTCGCTACCGGTGCAGCGACTGGTTTGCTGGATGACGCTACGGGCGCTGGTCTGCTGACACTGCTGGACGCTGGCTTCGGGGCAGATACTGTGGGCACCGCTCTCGAGGGAGTCGCCTTGGCAGCGACAGGAGCGGCAGCTGGTTTGGAGGGAGCAGTAGCCTTGGGTGCAGCTGCAGGGACCCCGGGCTTTGGCTTTGCAGCGGCTGCAGGTGCGGGAACAGCCTTTGATGCCAACCCCGCGGGCTTAGAAGCTGCCGACGCAGGCTTGGAAGGCGCCGACGCTTTGCTCACAGCGCTAGATGGTTTGCTAGGGCTGGCGCTGGCTGGTCTGCTGCCTGCTGGTTCGTCAGCGGCAGAAGGGACCTGCATGTGGTGAGCGCATGATGCGTGTCCCCGTTTCAACTTTTTCAAATCCTATAGCACCATACAATAGGACTCCCTGCAGCGATGGCATTATGCTTTGCTTTTCATTATACAAGCACTGCGTAGTGCTTCCTGGGTCTGAGTGCCTTGACGCACTGTCACGTGGTTCAATTCCGAGCGTCTACAATGATACCCTCGCTCACCTCTTCCTCCTGCTGTGGAGCTTCCTCAGCCTCCTCATCTCCAACAGGCTCGTTTAATTGCTGCTGTGGCTCCGGCTCATCTGCTTGCTGAGTGTCCTCGGCCTGCGTTTCAGGTTCGGCCGCTTCGGCGTCGTCAGCGTACTCCTCATCCGCTGTCGCCTGCTCAGGCTGCTCCTCTGGCTCAGCCTCCGGTTCTGCGTTCTCCGGCTGAGTCTCAGTCTCCTCTGCTTCAGCCTCAGCTTGCTCAGGCTCGGCTTGCTCTTCCTGCTCCTGTTGTTCGTCGCCAGCTGCGGGCTCGTCCTCGTTTGCTTGCTCCTCTGGCTCAGGCTCTGCGTCAGGCTCTGGCTCAGCATCTGGTTCAGGTGCCTCTGCGTCCTGCTCATAGCCTTCCTCTCCTTGACCAGCTGCCTCCTCCGCATCCCCAGCCTCTGCTTCCCCAGCGTCTCCCAAATCGCCCTGGTCATCGTCAGCGTCCGCCAAGTCGGCATCCCCGACGTCTAAGGGCGCATCTGCCTCCTCCTCAGCGGGCTCCTCGTCCATCGGAGCCTCCTCGTAGTCCTCTGACATCCTCGAAACGACCCCGGCTAAATGAAGCTGTGAAAAGTTTAATACTCAGCGAGTCAACAGCGTCAAGACGTACAATTGTGTATGTAAGCTACGGAAGGGTGGCGTTCGTTTAGTTCGTTTGGTCCCGCAGCGCGCATATTAACTGCAACACCTTAGAGCACACACACATTTTGTGTACGACTGGAGAGGGGTCGTGGAGTCTGCCAGCATTGAAGTGCTGTGGTGCACCCTTATCAGATGAAGGTGTGCCGGACCAACTGATAATATCATACTGAACGCTGACTTGCAACTTCTAACAACAGGTGCCATCACCTACGCCCGTGGTATGCAGCACACTGATCAAGCCGAGACCATAGCATGGCACCACCAGCGGAGCTGTTGCTCCGCATAGCAACGAAGGTTAGGGACCGAGATAAGGAAGAGCTGAGACTTAAGACTGAGGATGAGCTGCAGGGTGGGTATCCCAGGGTGCCGTTCGTTCGTGTTGCGCACGCTTTGGACCAGCCAACTGGTCGTGCTGTCGCAAAGCTGGCTGACCTGCAACGGTCGTTCCCCTTGGTTCAGTATAGCTCCTGTTGATATGCTGAGGTGATTTTACTGGTACTTCTGTGCAGAGCTCCTGCGTGTGCTCCCAAGCGTGGGCGTGCAACTGCCGCGCCAGCTTGAAGCGCTGCTGGTTGGTGTCCTGCTGCAAACCCTCTTGCAGGTGCGTGTACATGCACGCACCTGCGTCATGTGTCGATGGCACTGTCACATAAACCCGCGTTCCTGTGTTCACGCTGCCATGTTAATCCTCGGCGAGCGTGCTACTGATTGTGTGTGCTGCAAAGCGCGGCGTGGCCTGAGTACGGAGTTATGGACTCAACCTACAGCATGTTGAATGCTGAGGTGCACCTCTGCTCACGACTGTCTGTGCTGGACCGCGCTCTGCGTACCTTGACCTACTACCCTGGTGCGCGCAGAGTGGCCCGCTCCAGCCCCGCCATTTGCCGCTGCTGCAGCGAGTGCTACCCCTGTCCCCAAGCACCTCCGATGCCCACCTGGCGGCCAGGACACAGGTATCTCATGAAGCGGGAAGAACCCAGGGTTGGAGTTCCCACCGTTTTGGCACAGCCCCATGGGTCGGGGTTTGAATCGCTGACGCTGTGCCTGCGCTGTTTGCCTGCCAAATACAAGCCGTGCTAGGTTTGCCGTGCGTCAATGCAATATGTGTTATGACCAACACTCGTGCCTGCTTTGCTGACGCGCTGTGAGGAATAGTTTTGACTCGGTGTCGTCGTCGCGTGGCTGCAGGCGTGCCTCGCACACATACCCTCACTGCCCGCTGCTGTGCAAGACTGGCGCCGCTACTCCCATGCAGTCAGCAGCTGCTTCGACACAGCAAGTCAGGCGCAGCTGCACCATGCTGATGGTAGCCATCGCCAACGTGTTGGGTCTCGTGGCAGTCAGGTGGACACCGCTGATGATGACTCCGAGCAGCAACAGGCCGCGCGCTGGTGGTCAGACGCTTTGCTTGCGCGGCGCACTGAGCTACTGGCGGTGGTGCCCAGCGCGGCCCTCCCCGCGCCTACCACTACCACTGGCTCCTTACAGGTATGTGTACGCCGCACAGAAACTCATTCGCTTGACTGCGTGCTGCTGTCCTCCTGCCTGCCTGCTTGCTTGGCTGATGAGACCACTGAGGCCTTGCTTGGCCTGCCTCGCGCTCTGCAACAACCGCGTGAGGAGACCGGAGTGCATCCATACTGCGTCCGTACATGCGTTTGACACGCTTGCGGGTGTACTGCACAGGAGGATGCGCCAGCCAATGACCCGGTGGCCCAGGCGGCGCTGGTATCGGCGCTGCGTGCACGGCACCCCGGTCCCCCGGCGCACGCGCTGCTTGATGAAGCGCTGCACTCTGCCATGGAGGTGCAGGGTGCGTGCTGCTGGGGCATTATTGCCACGTCAGCATCAGCGATGTTCCACTGCATGCATGCATGGCCCACACACGGCTGACGGACACTCATCTGCTGGCCACCTGACATGACATGGGACTGCATGCGTGCGCTTGGGTGCGCAGCTGCTTGCCAATGCAGCTTACTTATGTGAGCCGAGCACCACACCCACCCGGGGTGGTCCTCAAGCCTGCGTCACGTGCCTGGTACCAGTGGTAACTTACCACCCTGTTGTGCACACATATACACGCAGACCACCTCAACGTGACCCTGATCGAGATGCTGGAGAGCGGTACGGCAACCGCTAGCGCCAGTGGCGATGCGCCTGCAGCTGCTGGGGGCGGGGCTGGCGGCGGGGCACCACGCGGCCGTGTGCCCACACCTGCCGCCCGGGCTGCATACCCTGCACGTCATGCGGGCCGTGATGCGAGGCAGCCTGCTGGCCAGGGGGTCAGGATCTCCAGTGTTTCCGGTGACACCGCCGGTAAACGCCCAGCAGCAGCTGTAGAGGCGATGGTGGCAGCACCGCCGGCTCTAATGGAGGGCAGTGACACAACAGGCACTGCCGCTGCTGCTGAAGTGGCGGCCTTACACCGAGCTGATGGCAGCAGTGCAGGCGCTGGCACAGGCGCTGGGGGTATGCATGAGGGCAGCGGCAGCGCCAGTGGGCTGGGCATAGGCGCAGAGGGCTCAGCAGGTGCGGCGGCGCCTACCGGCAGCAGGCAGCAGGCGTCTGCTGTGGGGTCAGGCGGCGGCAGCGCAGCCGGCGAGGAGATCCAGTCCAGGTCAAGAGTATCAGGTGGTTTCGGAGCAGGGGTGGCGGGTGGTCTCGGAGGGCTGGTGTCACGTTGGAGACCATCATTCCTTGCTGGCGGTGGCAGTGGCGGTGGTGGCAGTGCAGCTGCAGGCGCCGCAGGACTGACCGCCACTCGCACCAGTGGCAGCGTGCATCAACAGCAGCTGCAGCTACCAACGCAGCCGGCTGCTGCACGCAACAGTGGCGGCGGGGCGCAGGCGGGTGAGGCCTTGATGCTGCAACAGGTGTCGCCATACTCAGCCATCCATTCCATGCCTGCTGCTGGCAACGGGCCCGCCGGCACAGTAGGAGGCAGCAGCAGCAGTGGCCTGTTGAGCCGCCTGCGCTTCTCTGCTGCCACCGGCCCAGCAGGCGCAGCAGGCGCTGCCGGCACTCCTGCGCTGGACACAGGGAGAGGCGGCGCTGCGGCTCGCAGCACGCCGCCACCACCAGCGCCAGGCACCGCCCAGCAGGGTACACCCCTGTTGCCTAGCCCGCTGCCGGCTCTAGACCCCGGACCCTCCACGACCGCTGCACCGCTGCCCCAGGGCCAGAGTGCGGGCGGTGTTTCGGCGCCCGGGAGCGGTCGTGAAGTGGTGCACTTTGTGCACACCTGGAAGGGGAGGACATCCGGCTCCGGGAACGCTGCCGCTGCTGCTGCTGCTGGTGCTGCTGCTGGCCTGGGTAGCCTCAGAGCAGCAGCATCAGGCGCAACAACAGGTGTTGATCAGGTCAGTGGCGGTCAAGGCAGGCTGTCTGGCCAGCAGCTGCAACCCCATGCCAGCAGGTCCATGCAGGTGGCAGCCCATACGGCAGCGGCTGCCAGCGGCCAGCTGGTGCAGCAGCAGCCGCCAGTCATGGGCCAGCAGATGACACCGGCAGCGGCAGCACAGGCACAGGAACGGGCGGAGGTGGCGGGCTGCGGCTCTGCCAGTGACGCGCGTCAACCTGCTCCACTCACCCCAGCCCTGAAGCCGTCTGCGCCACTGACGCCGAACGGCATCTCAGCAATGACTGTGCCAGCTGCCACACCAGCAGGGGCCGCCTCCACACCACTCGCGTCCATTCGCATGACTGAGACTATTCCCATACCTGTGCCCGCGCCTGCACCCACGCCCGAGCCCATGCCCGATCCCGAGCCCGCGCCTGCTCTCCCACAAGCAACTTCAATATCAGACACCTCCACTATGTCAGGCACAGCCACGCCAGTGCTGCCGCTGCTGCTGGCGCCGCTCGCACCTGCTGCAGACCGCACGCAGCATAATGGAAGTGGTGTAAACCAGCAGCAGCCGGGTGGCATGAACCCTCTGGAGCCAAACGGGAGCGTGGTACCCAGCAGCACAGCAGCAGCGCACCTGACCGCACTGCCGTCGCCGGCGGCGGCACACACAGCGCCCACCACGCTGCCCGCTGCTGCGTCAGCGCCACCGCAGCCAGCGGCACCCACCAGCTCGCACCAGCAGCTGCAGCAGCAGCAGCAGGCGGCGCCATCGCCACCCCCACTCATGCCTCCTGCTCACGAACAGGAAGGGCCACTGCCTGCAGCAAGCGGTGCGGGCCGCTCCCCGCCACCATCGGAGTGGCAGCGTACGTCTGCCTCTGCAGCTGCTCTTGCTGCGCCTGCCAGCAGCACGCTGCAAGCGGAGCAGCCTTCAACAGGGCCACCAGTGCACACAGGGGCTGACACTAGCGTGACGTACAGGCTGGCGCCAAGCGGGTCCGGCGCCGCATCCACGACAGCGCCCGGCAGCGCGGCACTGGCGCAGCCGCTGTTGCAGTCAGACCTCCTGCAGCCGAAGCACCTTGGGGATGGAGTGCGTTTGGAGCGGGCTTGTGATGAGGTGCTTGCTGATTATGACGTGGAGGATCAGATGCCTGGGCAGCGCGTCCCATTGCCAGGTGTGCGCCAGGTAGTCAGTGCATAAGGGGACAACCCCTTGACGTGCACCAGTAGTTAGTGGTAGTCCTAGCATTGATCCGCCTGGTCGTCATCAACGAGCACAGCCACCAACCAAGGCTGCCTGGTGCAGCTCCACTCATGTGCACCATCACGTACGTTCGTGCCACCACGCACCAACTGGGTGCAGGGTGGGCCGGTCGCCCGACACACCCAATCATGGTACGGTGTTGACTATCACCTATGAATGCCAACGCACGCATTGCCTCTGCACTCCCCAAGCATGATAACATACCGGAATGTCGTGCACCTGGTGATGCCTTGATGACACACGCAGGTCCGCACACCACAGCCGCCATACACCCCGGCACCACCTCCACCACCACATTTCTCCTCATTGCCCCCGCAGCTGTGGCACAACCAGCTGAGGCGGTGAGGCCGGCGCCGGCACTGATCACGCCCGCCGCACCGCGCGCCGCAGCTGTGGCTGCACCTGCTGCTGCGCTGCCTGATGCTGCTGCGGAGGCCCTGCTGGTGGTGGCAAGGTCCTCCCAGCTGGCGCCATCGGACTCCACAGGCGCCCACTCCATGCATGCGGCAGATGCCGCTGTACAGGCGGTACAACACACGCTGCCAGGCTATTGTACTGAGCAGTCCAATCAACCCTTGGAGGTGCCGGCGCAAAGCACGTCGCGTTGCATAGCTGGCAGAGGTGCACACGCGCATGCGGGTGTTGAGGCGCATGAGGCACCGGTGCCGGCCGCTGATCCACTCGCCTCCCCAGTAGCAGCAGCAGATGCAGATGCAGATGCAGGAGGTACACAAATGACGGTGTTCAGCGCTCCTGAGCAGTGCATGCAGGAGCTTGGTGAACGTGGGCATCCACCTGCCGGCACCGTAGCGCCTGTGGCTGCAGTGCTTGCTGCTGCTGACGTCGCTGCTGGTGTAGAGGATGTCAGCGTCGGCAGCGGCGCTGCCGTGCAGCCCTCCTGCAGTGGAGGCGGTGGCGCCATCACCCTTGGCACCGGCGCTGCCAGCGCAGGTGGGCCTCGTGATGGCGGTGGTGACGGTGGTGGTAGTGGTGATGGTGGTGGTGTTGGTGCGCAGCCACCACAGCCAGTCGCTCGGCGCGATGCGCAAGGAGGCCCCCAGACGGCACCCCCGGGGGTGCAGCAGCAGCTGCAGCAGCAGCAGGGTGAGCACCCAGCGCCTGTGAGCGTCATGCCAATCGGTGCAGCATGTGGGGCGCTTCTTGAATCGCTGCAGGGCGGCACCAGCGCGGCGGGTGGGCTGCCCCTTGTGGCCTCCCCGCCATGCCCCTCACACCTGTCACCGCCACCCACGCCTCCACCTGCCGCGCTCTCACAGCAGCCGGTGGGAAGCCTGCCGCCTCCGTTAAGCCCTGCGCAGGCCGTAGCGCCGCCACTTGAAGAGCCCCGTGCATCGCCTCCACCGCCCTCACCGCCATCTCCTCCTGCCACTGTCGTCTTTGGCCCTCCCGCGCCCATGCAGGCAGCACGGTGCATCGGCTGCACGTTGACATCCACCACATTGCTCGCACCAGCTATAGTAATGGGTGCGTTGCCAGGAGTTGCACCTGCAGCCGCGCTTGACGGCGCTGTTCAAGCCAATGAGCCACCTGCCTCTGTTGCTGAGGGCAGTCAGGGCACCGCCCCATCACTCAAGCCCAGCGCGTCATGGGGCAGCGGGGCGGACGCTGACGCCTGGCACGCTGCTGAGCTGACCAGCGCTGCCGCTGAGGGCCCCCTGCCAGCATCACACAGGGGCACATCCTGGGGCAGCGCTGGCGGTGGCAGTGCATCTGACCCCGGCAATGACGGCGCTGGCACTGACAGCAATGGCACTGACGGCGCTGGCAGCAGCGATGGCGGCGGTGATGGTGGCGCAATGCAGGATGAAGACGATGTGGTGGTCCAGAATCCGCACACCCGCACCCAACCGATGGGGATGGCCCGCAGCAGCGGACGCGCCGGTGAGGGCTGCTTTGATGAGCGCGCCTCAAGCAGCAGCCAAGCTGCTGCTGCTGCTGCTGAAGAAGTTGATGTGGGTGGTGGTGCAGATGCGGCTAAGGCTGAGGTCATGGTGGAGGACTACTTGACTGACCCTGGCAGCAGCAGCGATGGCGATGATGCTGTGACACACATGCATGCGGCGGTGCATCATGGTGAGAGTGCCTTGGCGCCGGACGCTGGAGCGGCCGCGGATGCCGCAGGCCCCGCCACAGCGCACATATTGGAGCGCAGGGCCCCTGTGGAGGATGCTGTCGTCAGCGCCGATACCACTCGCATGGCTGGTGTTGTCGCATTGGCCCTGCAGCACCTGGGTACCGGCGGCAGCATCGGCCCAGGTGGTGCTGCCACAGCCGCCATCATCACCGCACTGGACACCCTGGTTGATGCAGGCGCCGCCATCCTGGGTGCAGGCAGCGCTGCGGCTGACGCATCAGCCCTCCCTGTATCAGCACGGTCCTTGCAGGCGGCGGCTCCTCCTGCTTCCGCCGCCGCTCCTGCTGTAGCTGCTGCCACGAACGAGGACGACGCCCGCTTGGCGCTCGCTACCGTTGCCTTGACGGCCACCAGCAGTGGCTCAACGGCAGCGGCAGAAGCGGCAGTAGGAGGCCTTGTGGGTCACGCTGGTCTGGATGGGCAGGATCAGCGCGATGATGACGGTGCTGCCAGCAGCGGCGCAGGCGGTGGCACGATGAGGTGGCACGCGTTGCCATCAGCTGCCCCTGCCATGCTGGCCTCGGCCACAGCAGCAGGTGCAGCAGGTGAGGAGGCTGCTGGCGGCCAGCAGCAATATGAGCGCATCGCAGCCGAGGGTGGCTCAGGCGTGGCGGAGGGTGCAGGTGAGGAGGCTGAGGCAGTGCAGGGCGACTCTCTGGGCGCTGATGATCAGGCACTTGTCACGGCCCCAACAGCAGCAGCAGAAGCCATCCCAGCAGCAGCAGCAATAGCGGTGCTGTTGACTGATGATGCCATGTGCCGAATTCGCTCTGCTGCGCACCCTCCAGCCGAATCTGTGCTGTCGGCACCCCCGCTTCCGCCACACGCATCACCCGCCTGCACTCAGGCCGCCGCTGAGCTGCAGCACTTCGCCGCGCCTGCACAGACCACTCCACTGCCCGCGCCACCGCAATCACCACCAATACAGCCGCTGGCTCCTCCTGGAGCAGCTGAGGCTGCTGGGTTGAAGGCCTGCCAGCCTGCTGATAAGCCTGATGCCTCTGCTGCGCAGCACCTTCCCCTGACCGCCTGTGCGTCACCCTCTGTGATCCCCGCCACGGCGCCACCGCCCGCATGCACCTCACCACCTACCCAGCAGCAGCAGCAGCCACAGCAGCAGCAGGGAACGGGCGCCGAGAGTGGGATACCACAGGCAGCGCCAGCAGCGGCCCCTCGTGTGCAGCAGGCACATACGCAGCCGGAGGAAGCAGTGGCGGGGGGGCATGCACAACGGCAGTTGACCTATAGTGGCCCTAGCGCTGACACTGCAGTATTGAATGCGCAGCACGATGCGGTTGGCGTGATGGACCTTACAGCAGTGGTACCACTGGCTGGCGCTGAAGAGCTGGCGCTGCCGGCGCCTGCAGCAGCTGCCGGCCCAGCGCTGACACGGCATGCAGCAGCATTGCAACCAGGCAATTGTGACGTGTGTACGCCTCATCATGATGATGATGATGATGGTGGAGCATCACGGGAGGATGCGGCCGATGAAAATGCTCCTGTAGCATCAGAGCTGCAGGCGCCAGGGCAGGCGTCGGGGCACTTGAACTTCAGTGCTGCTGCTGCAGCGCCGCAGGACGCCACTGTAGCCGGCTGTTCAGCTGGCCTGGTGCTCTGTGAGGAGGCAAGCGTGACTGCCGCCTGCCGCACCGCGCCCACGCCAGCGCCGCCGTTGCCGCACGCCTCACCAACACGCCATCAAGCGGCGGAACTGCCGGAAGCACCTGATCAGGTCCCATCCACGAGTGTGGTGTGCATGTTGCCTGGCGCTGCCGCTGTTGCTGTCGGAGCCAATGAGCCCGGAGGTGCTGCCCAGCAGAGCCCTGCAGGTGTGCAGAGCGCCATGAAGACCGCTGAGATGTCTGGCGCCAGACCCGGCAGCATGCATGGTGGTGACGCGCAAGCAGACGGCAATGCAGCTGCGATGCAGGCAGGCGAGGCGGGCGCAGTAAATGCAGACAGGCCCGCAGCCGTGCATGCAGGTATGGGTGCTTTGGAAGGGCAAAGCATGCTAGTGGATCCTGACGGCATCCGCGGCAGCACTGGCTCGCCCCATCCGCCTCACGCCACGTCACCACCAGCCGCTACCCTGGCACACAGCGCACCACCACCAAGCGCGCCTGTGGCTGCTGCAGTGTTGGTACAGGCAGCAGCAGCAGCAGCAGCTGAGGTGCAGCACCACCATCAGGACATGGCTGTGCGCTTGCCAGCACCATCACTGACAGCTGCACACAGCGTGACAATCCTACCCGTGATGGCAACCAATGCTGCCGACCCGCAGTCGCCGGTCCGCAAGATGGTAGAAACGACGGCCGCTCCTGGTGTTGGATCTGAGACCCACCAGCACTGGCAAGCTGAGGCAGAAGGTCAGGTTGTGGTAGGATCCACAGGCGATGCGACTGAGGTGGCCCTCGCACCACACCAACAGCCAGGCGGTGCGCAATGGCCTGAGCCGCAGCAGCAACCATGGCTTGAGGCGCCACCGCACCAAGTCCCGCATGACTCACCGCTGCCGCCCGCCGATACGCATGCAGCAGCAGCAGCAGCAGAAGCTGGGGACAATGCAGCAGCAGCGGCAGCGCTGTGCACTGCTGGTGCTCACCCTAGTGGTCACGCACCTGGCAGCGGTGCAAAGCGCAGGCGGCTGCCTGCATCGCTCGCGCGGGCCTTTGCAGCTGCAGCCACTGCAGGCGCTGCTGGTGAGGCCGGCAGCGCGGCCCCTGCCCCTGTCCCCGCAAGTGCCGCCACCACTCACACACCCGCTGAGTGTGGTGATGGCAGGCCTCCCCACCAGCGTGCAAGGCAGCAAGGTGAGGGAGGTGAGGCATCATCCCCAGCAGGCCAGCAACAGAGCGACCCGCAGCAGCAGATTGCTACTGTTGCTGCCCCCACCGCCACACATGCTGCTGCTACTGCTACTGTACCAGAGGCCGATGTGCCATTGGTGCGTGGCTCTGGCGATGATGACAATGTCGGGGTTGATGATCGTGCGGTTGGTGGAGAGCTGGGTGGTGGTGATGGCGCGACAGCCTCAGCACGCTTTGCGGGTGATGCTGCTGCCACCGCCAGGATCAGCGGTGTTGGTAGGGCCGCTGCTGCTGGCAACGATGATGGTGACGAGGTGGTGGTCGTTAGAGACACAGCGGACGATGACCACCGTGTTGAGCACAGCAGCACCTGCAGCAGCAGCAGCAGGAGCTGTAGCCGCGGCGGTGATCATGTTCGTAGTGCCGCCAGTTGCGGCCAGGCCGGTGGCGGCGGTGGCATTCTGCTAGGCGACCGCGATGAGGGTGGTGGTGGGCGTGGGGGTGTGGCGGGTGGAGGTGAGGCCGCATGGGAGGAAATCGCAGCTGCAGCTCGCGCCCGGCTGCTGGCCGACCCATCCGCACAGCGGGTACGATCCAGATCCACATCCAGGTCTGCGCGTGCGCAGTCGCCAACCCCGCCGCAGCAGGCGCATGGCATGTTAGTGCAGCAGCAGCACGAACAGCTGCAGCAACAGCCACCCCCATCACTGCAACAGCAGCAGCAAGCACAGCCGCAGCTGCCGCAGGAGCGTGTCGTGGTGCAGGCACCTGCGCCGCTCTGCCAAGCGGACAAAGATGCGTGGAGGGCCATCGCTGCAGCGGCAAGGCAGCAGCTGCTGGGGCCGCCCACACGGCGGGGCGCATCCAGAGGCGTGTCTACAGGGTCAAGATCCGGGGTGGGGTCTCAACACACGGGTGATGCCGCACGTCAACTCGCACCACCTGCACAGCGTGATGCGGCGCCATGCCCTACAGTGGTACAGCAGCAGCAGCAGCAGCAGCAAGGCGGGGTACTGACCGATGCAGCTGCTGCTGCGCATACAGCTTCTATTACTGCCACCAGAGGCGCAGTGCCCCATGTGGGCGCCGCTGCGGCACCGCCTGCAGCACCCAGGACCGTCACCGCCGGTGCCCCAAAGCAGATGCAGCGTACGGGGGGCGACGCTGCTGCTGCTAGCCCTACCGTGCGTGCGGGGGCGAGGGGGCCGGGGGCCCTGGCTGCAGGCACCGCGCACGGGCCGGCTGCGTCCGCCAGGCATGCGCCTGCTGCTGCCGCTGCTGCCTCCCTGCTTTGTGGTGCTGCGGCTGTACCAGCAGCTGCTCAGCCGGCAGCGATAGGTCCAGGGGCGCGCCACGCAGCCGCAACGACTGATGCGGTAGCGACTACAACACGCCAGCCACCGCACCAGGCTGGGCCGACGAGGCCTGGCCGGCCACGAGCACAGCAGCGCAACGCACAGCAACAGCAACATCAGCAGCGCATACCGCAGCGTCCAGGTGCGCTGCAGGCACCTCTGCTGCAGCAGCAGCAGCGGCCTGACCGAGCCGCCGTCACTACTGCTGCTGAGGCGGTGCCAGCGCATCGCGCCGCTCAAGCGGCAGCACCGCTTCCAGCTGTTGGGCGTCAGACCACTCTGGCGCCCGCCAGCCCTGCAGACCGCCAGGCCACTGCCATGCACACCCTGCACGGCCCTGCTGGGACGGTCTTTGGCCAAACCCAACGGCCTCGGGCGCAGCCACAGGCCCAGCCACAGCTACAGTTGGAAGTGGCTGCCGTTGCAGCTCCACAGCACGAGTTCATGATCATTGATGAGGTGCAGGCGCTGCTGCCTCCGGCTCCTCCTTTTGTTGCTCCTGCTGCTGCTGCTCTTCCCGCTGGTGCCGCAGAGCCTCGTGCAGGTGAGAGTGAGGACAAGCAGTGCAGTGAGCAGTCGCTTGCGCCCGCAGCACTACCCTGACGATGCCCCAAAGCACAAGCATTGCACAGACTCTCTGCACTTGTAGGGTGTCTTAACTTGTTGCGGGTCCGTCCAAACCTGTTTCCGTAAGGTTGTATCACTTAAAGTGGTTCGTTCAAATGTTCAAAGATCACAACAACCACATCAGTTTGTCTTTAGCTGTCACACTTGACCGTGCGCCGTATATTTATGCATTGGGCTGGATGGCGTTTGCAGACGGTGGTGATGTGGGCGGCGGCCCAGCACGCGACGATGAAGCAGGCAGGGCGCCGCAGCCGCCGCCGCCGCATCATCAGTGCATGGCCATCCCTGGTGTGAGCGTGTGGGATGCCGCTGAGCTGGCTCTGACGCAGCGCTGCTCACTGCTCGTCCCGCGCCTTGTACCGCTTTACATACGCAACGGCATCGAGGCATCACTCCAGGTGAGGCAGCAGCGCATTGTGCAGCACTTACTCTGGATGGACATTAACCCTCATGTGCGGTGGCAGCGGCATTCTGGGCAGGGTACAGTGCGGGCAGTATGAGCTTTTCACCTGGATTTGGGGTTGCCAGCTGGTTCCCAATCCACTACATCCGCGCATGACGCTCAGCCTTCCCAGCATGGGTTCCCTGCCCACCACCCCAGTGTCCACTCAGGGCCACTGCAGAAAATGGGCTTGATGCGTGCATTGCATTGCATTGCATGCAGCGTGTGGTGTGTGATCTATGCCCAGGCATACAAGCAGGCGCATGCATGCAACGACCAACAACCAGCACCCAGCAACTTTGCAGAGCAGTCACTGCCACCATATGGAACCGCCTTCTCACCAGCTGGGTGCAGTGAGGCCTCTGGTGTTGAACGCTTTCTGCTGCTGCGTGTGTGGTGATGTGGCTGTTGTCGGGCGTGCTTGCTGACTGGCTGGCAGGTGCTGCGTGAGCTCATCCGGGCGCACGCACTGCCGCTGACCATCCTGGCGCTACCCAGGTACTGGGCGGTCACGCCAACGCCGGCCGCGCTGGCGGAGCAGCGGGACAGCCAAGCCGGCCAGGCGCCACACCTGGTAACGCGAGACGTAGCTCAGGCCCCTGTGCAGGCGCAGGCGCAGGCTCGCACTGCAGACGGTCACGGTGAACAGTCAGGAGGCCCAGTAGTTGCTGACGTGACTGCCGCAGCGTCACCGGCAGGAGGCGGGGCGCCGGCTACGCCGCTGGGCCTGTGGCGCCACCAGGGGCTGCAGCCTGCGCATCAGACAGAGCCCCAGCAGCAGGCGCATCAGCATCAGCAGCAGGGAGTGAGCCCTGGGAGCGTTGGCTCCACCCACCAGGACCAGCAGCAGCAGCAGCAGCAGCAGCAGCGTGCTGGTGCATGTGGTGAGGCGGCGGCCGTGCAGTCCCCATCTGAGCAGCAGGAGGGTAGTGCCACCAAGCGGCGCCGCCGGGGCGGCCACCTCTCACCCGCTTTGCAGGCCGCCATAGCAGCGGCCGCCGCCGCGCTGAGTGGAGTGCTGGGTGCAGAGGACGTGGCGGACGCTGCAGCTGTAAATCCTGCTGCTGCTCCTGCTGCCTATGATGGTGCCTCTGGTGGCGGGGGCGCAGCGTGTGACGATGGCCTTGGTGGTGAGGCGGATGTCGAGCGGGACCTGGCAGCAGCGCTAGCCGCCGCAATGGCCAGTGCCTGCAGCGGTGCAGACGCTGCCGTGATGAGCGGGCATGCCAACGACAGGCCCGCAATGCCTGATACTGATGCTGCTGGTGCTGCTGCTGGTACTGCTGCCGCTGCGCTGCTTGATGGTGCCGATGATGCAGCCCAGAGTGGTCGAACTGCGGACGGACACTGCAACGCTGGAAGCGATGCCGGCATGACTGTCGATGAGCAGCGGCCTGCACCTGCACCTGGCTTGGCAGTTGCAAATGCGGTGGATGCAGAGGTTACTGCAGCTGGAGGTGCCGCTGGTCAGGCCACCACAGGCGCCGTTGGTGATGGCGGCCAGGATGCCATAGCTGCTATTGCCGCTGCTCAAGCCGACGAGACCACTCAAGCCACTGCGCCCGGCCAGCTCAGGCCCCCTGCTGTCGCCGCCGCCAGCGCCGCAGGCGCACGTCGTCATGCTGGCCTGCTGGCACCCCTGACGCCGTCGGCGTTCCTGCTGTCCCCTCTGGCTGGCGCTGGTGGTGGCGGTGCTGGCGGGTCGTCCCCAGCTGAGGGCTCCGCTACGTCCTCGCTTGCCATCCCTCATGACTACATGCTGGACGCGCGCGTGACGTGCGCCCGCGACCGCGTGAGCGAGACTGCCGCTGGGGTTGCTGAGACTGAAAGCAAGCTGGTGATGGCTGTAGAGGACGTCTTAACACCGTTGGCTTGTGGCATTAGCCGACCATATGTAGTGACCGATATGTGGGAAGCAAGGCTAGGCAGCCGCGCTCTGACTCAAATTTCAAATGTAATTATGGTGGTGGTGTGTATCCTAGCAAGGTTGTTGCCTTGTTGGATGGATCACGAAGTACGTTGTATGCGTATTGCATAACCCCTGCCCATTGCCGTGCTGCGTCTTGCACTGCGTCGCGTTGCATTATGCTTGCGTTGTGCGTGCAGGTGTCGGAGGCTCTGCGCCAGCTGCACACCACCGCTGTGCAGGCTGCACGGTCAGCAGGTCAGCACCAGCAGCGCCGCTCAAGAGGCTCAGCGGGTGCTGCCACCGCTGCCACCAGCACTGTTCCTATCACCACCACAGTCGGTGGTGATAGCAGGGAGGATCACACCACGCGTGGCGCTGCCGGCGCCGGCGCCAGCGCCGACACCGCAAGCTTTGACCGCGCCCTGATGATGGCTGCTGGGGAAGCAGCAGTTGACACACCAGCACCTGATGATTGCGCTCATGCGGCCGAGCCTGGCAGGGAGGCGGCAGCGCAGTCGCGTAAGCGCTCACGTGAGCAGGCGGGGGACGCCGGCCAGCACGCGCACGCCGCACGCGCTGGTGAGAGCACATCACCCGGGGCGTGCACCATCACACATGTGACATGTTGGTGGTTGGTGTTGATGATCAGGCAGCTAATCCAGCTTGTGACCACTTCGTCAGTTGTTAAACGGAGTGCCAGCTAGGACCAAAACCACACTAGTGAATTGCAGGGGTGCGCGGTGTGTGCAATGAAGTGCCATAGGGGTGTTGTATGTGCTTCAGGAGGGCAGGCTTGACTGTCCCGCACACTGACCACCCTTAACCATAGACTCTGCCTATCGGTGCACGCTTGCTGCATACACAGGCGAGGCGCCCCTCCTGGGTGCGTGCGCTGCCCCTGCCTTGCCTGCAGCTGCCTCTGCGGGCCCCAGTGGGGCAGGTTCGTGGCCTGTCACCACTGCTGCTGCAACCACCACTGCACCCGCCCCTGTTGGAGCCACGGATATGTGCGGTATGCAAGCCTGATGCGGCTTTCGTGCACCCTGACAGCGCAAGCACGGTGGTGTAACTTGCGTCTGCAGGCGAGTGCCGCTCCAGTGTTGCAGTGTTGATAGGTAGACTGCTAACGTGTCTCATCACATCACACGCCGACAGGGATTAATCGGAACTCACACTGTGATGCCTCTGCCCCTGCCGCTGCCCCCTCACAGGTCTCGCCCCGAGCAGCGCTGGCGGCCAGCAGGTGCTGCCGCCTGCACGGCCCTGGCTGCCTGGTGCGCCGGCATCGGTGCACGATGCAGCACAGCGCGAGGTCCCTAACGGCCGCAAGCACGTGACAGCCGCAGCAACCGCCTCCGCAGGCACCTCTGCAGACAACGCAGACAACGCGGCACCTGGCAGTCTTGATCCTTCTGCAGGGTCATGGCGTCTCAGCGGTGGTAAAGAAGGCGAGTCAGGTGGTGATGATGACGACATCGTCGGCCATGGCGACAGCGTCACCAGCTGCAGGCAGCAGCAGCAGCAGCAGCTGGAAGGAGGTGGGCTGGCTGCCAGCAGCGCAGAGGCGCACGGCCGGGAGCGCTTGCCGGCGGCCGGTGCTGCTGGCGCAGCAGCAGCGCCTGGGCCCACGGCGGCACGCCACGCGCATGCCGCTGGTGGTGGTGGTGGCCCTCTAGCTGCACGCAGCACCGCCCAAGCAGCAGCTGCGACAGCCGCCTCCGCCCCAGCACCAGGCGCCGCTGCTGTTCAGCCACGTGCACCTGCGCAGTCACAGGTGCTCCACGCAGCGGCAGGGGGGCTGCTCCTGGGCAGCAGCAGCAGCAGGAGCGGTCGGGAACATGATGCGGCCATGCACACCCAGGCAGCCGCCGCCGCCCCTGCTGTG
>BDDA01000226.1:92107-102846 GCA_001662385.1 Chlamydomonas asymmetrica | reverse complement strand
TTCAAGCTGCTCGCTTGCTTGTCCTGCATGGCCAGCCGCCATCATGCCCCCTCCCCCACCTCCCTGCGCACACCTGGCGTCATGCGCACTCATAAGCCAGCAGTGCGCCACCCACCCACCTGACCCGCAGCTCAGCGCCGCAGATTGCATCCGGTCAACGCCAGGGCGACCGCCAGCAGCAACACTGCTGCCGCTACAACAACGCCGTGCATACTCAGCGCAGGCTGGCTCATCATCCACATCATCAACCTGCATGCGCCACCACACAATGTCAGCCAAGGCGTTGCACGCAGGAGTCAGGCCCGTTTTACTGTTTATTGGTTAGGCCTCCGGATATTCTAAAAGCTTTTTAGTAGGCTGTATTGCTGGGCGGTGGTACTGCCAAAAACACATGCACGGTGCATGTTTGCACAATCCGAATGCTCAGAAGATGCTAATTCAATGTTCATCTGGGGTTGCATGCAAGAGCACGCGGCAACTGCGCCAACGGCATGCAATACCAGTGTACCGCATTCCCTGGAGCATCTGACACCTCAAAATTGGTGGCCGAGGCATTGCCAACAATAGGTGACAGCGCCACTCCCCTGCGCTATTGCCACACGTCATGTTGCAACATGAATGCAGATCAGTGTGCACTTCCGCCTCATACTCTTACCATGCATGCCCCATGCAGCAACTTACACAAACAGGGAAAAGGCCGTGCAATACAAGGCCAGTCCAACCCGGCGCCGCGGCTCCGGCCGCCCCGCACGCTTGCTGCGTGCCGCGCGGCCGGCCGGGCTGCAAGCAGTCCAACACGCCATCACAACGCGCATACACACATGCATGGAGTGCGTGTCAAAAAAGGGGTGCCGTGCGGTCATGCAATGTGATGCTTGTGGCGCCGTGCACCTGCATACGCATGAAGATAAGGACTGCGCATCGAGATGGCCAGCAAAGTGTCTGGGCTGATCTGGCGACGGCTGTCACAAAATCAACAACGGTCTGATTGTCTCAAAGGGCGGCTGCTGCAGCCCGGTGTGCCAGCGTCAGCAAAGGACACTGTATGTATGTGCGTGCGTGCGTGCGTGCGTGTGTGTGCGTGCGCGTGCATGTGTGTGCGCATGCCAACGCACACATGACGACAGTTGCAGTATGCATGCACACACACCTGTGCTTTAGGGGTGGCATCAGAGCACCGCTAGCTGCAGCCAGCGTACGGGAGGAGCCCCGCCTACTGCCTACTGCAGTGGTGCGCCCATCAGCACCGCACCAGCACAACATGGCGGGACATGATGCAAGCGCCGCGTGGCCTGCATACTTAACTGCTACCAAGACTACCAAGACTTGATATCCTGCCATGCTGCAGTACATCACCCTCTGACAACATGTGCCTGTATGCCGATACAGTGCAACGGCCGGTAGAAGCATGCACGTGCAAGCACTGCTGGCTCGTGACATGTGAGGAGCCCACCTGTCGTCCAGCAACGCGCGCGTTGGGTCGCCAGGGCTGTTGCCTGCACCACTTCCACTGCCACCACTTCCAGGCTGAGCAGGGGACGCGCCTGCAGACCGGGCGATTGCGATGTGGGTGTGGCGGGGGGTGAGCATGGAAGGGCCACCCTGCGTAGCTTTGCGCTGCGTACTCCACACACCGTGGCCATCACCCAAGCCTTCGATTTCAGCTGAACGATCATGGATTGCATCCCGGATCGCCGCCTTCTGAGACGAAGATGGGGAGGAGGGCCCAGGCGCGTCCACACCTCCCTGGCACCATGCAGGCATTCACACGAGGCGCAGTACAGTACTGAGCAGGTGGCAATGGTTTGGCACCCCGCAGTGTGGGTGCGGTTGCTAGGTGTTCCGACCAGCAGTCCTAGTCGTACAGACTAGCAAGGCACAACAACGCCGTCTACCAAGCCGGCACTTGTACACACGGCTTCCGATAGTGCGTGCGCGTACACATGACAGCAGGACAGTGCCAGCCAGAGCTGGTTAATGACAAGAGTTCAGAGCCAAGTTCGGGTGCTGCATGCAACTTTCGGGACCGTTTCTGTTAAGCGCGCTTGGGTCTAGCTGCGGCCAGCGTCAGTGCCCGTGGGTCACGCCGCCCTGGCAGCAGCAGCACAAGGGAGTCCCAGGCTTGCTTCACTTTGCTGTGTGCGCTCGTCTCACTTTGCTGTGTGCAAATGCGTTGCTGCTCTGTCTTTCAGGCCTGGTGGTGCAGGCAGGTGTGGTGCACACGCTTGTCAGGCGCCGCTACGTGTGGCCTGACTGCGTGGCAATGTGCGCAGGCAGCGGTGACCAAGCAACCACCACTGGCCTTACCTGCTGGGTGATGGTGGTGCTTTCCACAATCTCTCGTTCAGGCAGCGGCGTTTGCTGGCGCTGCACCGGCTCGTTGGCAGCGCTGTCAGCCATATCAGACATACCAACCTCACAAGCAGTGGTAGCTTGGTAGAGCGGAGTACAACTGGGCAGTCAGAGTACCACGTGAACTCACAATGCATGGGGAGGGGCAAAGAGCGCTCACCCTTTATGTTGCAGGCACTCTTCCGCATTGCTGGTTTCGGCACAAACCTGTGGGGAATATGCCTGGCTGCATATGCACCCTGGCGTTCACACCTGCTGCATGCGACTTGCAGCACATCCTTTTCGACTGCCCTGCCCCTGCACTGCAGCTGGTGCACCCCCCACTGCTTGCTTCACCTTGCTCAACGCTCTCACTTTCCTCCCTGACTTTGTAGCCCGCTTCACCGTTGCGTGCACTTCTCAGCATCATTACTGCTGCGCTCATCCATGAATGGCCTGATCGGCCCAGTGATGTAAAGTCAATCAATGACTGGTGTGGCCATGTCTAGTTTTCCACTTCCGTCTGGACAGGCTGGCCCTGGACGCTGGTGCTGTTTATGTAATGTGTCGGCCACACGGCCCATGCTTCCCCCAGATGGGGACCAGGCGAGCATGAGAGGTTCAGCAAGCTATGCGCATGGCATGCTATACGGCCACAAGGGCTGAGTGGCCCTACACATCAGCATCATGCATCATGCAGGGTTGTGTGAAACAGTTCATTGATGTACCTAGCAACCATGTGTCCATCCGAGTGATTTAACATCCGTTGCATCGCAGCAATCGCTGTCCGCTGCTGCTGTTTATGGGTGGTGGAGGGTGGATGATGCGTGGGTGCATGCAGGGGCTGCACAGGGAGCTTTGGACTTGCCCTCATTGCGGCCTGTGGCCGCTCAAGAAGTTGTGCTGATTGGATATATTGCACTCCTCCTGCATGCAGCATGAATGCTGCTTTGTACTGTTCTGAGGGTGATGTGCACAGTCTCAGCGGAATCTCCGCGCATCGCAGCGTTGGCATAGCTAACAGGCACAGTCAATTCTTGTCACTGCCGTTGTGCTGCTTCTGCAACGGGCCTTCAAGGCAGGCATCTGACCGCGCGCGTAATGCCCGTAGCTCAATGCATTACAGACAGCATCAGCTGGCAGTCAATGAAGCCCCTCTTGACTGTGCGTAGCAGAGTTGCTTGACCGACTGAGGACACATGAGGTAAGGCAGCATGCAGCAGCGCCCGCACTAGTCGGTGGTCCATGCATGAGCTCTGCTGGCACAAGGTCCGTGAGACTTTCGCAGTGCCAGGAGCTGCAGTACGAGCTCCCTCGCTTAGGCTAATCAGGCGCTGACCGGATGAATCCCCTCTCTTTCCTTGCAGAGACGTTCGCGTTTTAGGCTTGCAAATTGCCCATTGAACTATCAAAGGTCTGGATGCCTTCTGGACGCATGTGATGCGGCAGCACGGCAAAATGCACGCCCGTATTGCCCCTTGCAGCCAGGCAGGCAGGCACTTGGAGTGATTGGAGGCGATGGCAAAAAGCTCAAACGACATGCTTGGACAGGGTGCGTGATTCAAATGCACAGCGTCTGCTTTTGCTTGGTGGACCCTTTGCACCCTGTTCCCATTCAGGCAGCCTGGCAGCCAATAGCATGCAGTTGTTGATTGCAGCATTCGCAGCATCACCACGCTAAGTACATGGTTATTCATCTGCATACGCGCATGCTCAATCATGATAGTGAAATGGCCATAGCTCACATGCCACTGATTATCTGTAGCAATTTGAAGCACCCCAAAGGGCAGCAATCGTGGATGTGCGTGCACATTTTGCCACACCGCATACAATCGAACAATACGATGGCGGCAGCAGCAGCAACAGGAGAGGTGTTTCAATGCCCGGCTCAAGAGCGCACAGCATGGCCGCTTGAGCGCCGCTTTAAGGTGGAAGCGCATGAGGTTGGCTGCACTTTGCCATCAATCAGGATCAAAGCAATCGAGATGAATGGATGCAAAGAATTTGCAACACGTATTTTGGATTGCATGGTTGACTGACGTCCGGTTGCCTTTTGCAGGTGATTTAGGGATAGCTATTGCCCTGAAGGGTGCCCATGTCAGTATGGGTTTGCGTTCTCACTCACACAAGCAGGCAGGGAAGTAAGGAGCGAGGACTGACAGTGTGGGGAAGTTGATAGTCGTCCGAGGTTGTCAAGTGGCGTGTAATTAACACACTTTACCTAACATTGAAAGCGTGTGCGGACTGTGGATGGGCGATTGAGGCATGGTGCATCTGAAGCAATCATGAATACATGGTCAAGATCGCATACGCCCAACTGACAAATTGGGCATGTGCGGTTATGGCAAAGGACATGAACGTGTCAGTAGGCAAGAGTGGGAAGCCAAGACAATGTACAGGCGAGCATTTGATGTTTCCACGACACTGAATGTGGCGACACCTGACACTACGGTCGCTAAGGTGCTCGTACCGTAGTCATTACCAAAGGACCGAGCATACGATCAAAGGCGGCAGTGCGCATGGTGGGGCGGGGTGGGGTAAGCGATCAAAGCTCACCAAGGATGGAAGCTTGCACCAAAGGAGGCAACCGCACACGGTATGCAGGTGAGGGGCCATGGGGGAGCATGTTCGGTATGTATGTTGCATAAAAGCTGTGATGCTGCTAGTGTCAACTTGCGAATCCAGACCGCGCACCGTGAAATTGGTCGTTGGCGCGGCATACATGCAGGCAGCAACTGCTCTCCCACCGCCGCCGCAAGGCAGCCACAGAGCTCCGCCACCGCCTGTAACTTTCACACACCAACCCACGTCTCTACCTCCGTCACAAGCAGCCATTCCATCCAGGCGATCGCGCTCATTATAGGGGTGTTGCGTGCCTGCTGGGGCCCCCGATCACGCCAGCGCGCCGCCTACCAAGCCATCATGCTGGATATGGAGGCCAGCAGGTGCTGACCCGCCCGCCTCAGCCGGGTGCTCAGGCGTGGTGCAACGGGAGACGCAGCAGCGCTGCTAGCTGCAGACGCCGCAGGCTGGGGTGGCGCTGCCCGGCCGTAGTACCACTGCTGGTCAAGGCCTGCAGGCAGGTCGCTGGCAACATCAGCGGCTGCTGCGGCTGCTGGACCAGCAGGCTGCTGGCCGGCAGGACCGCCAACAGCAGCAGCGGGTGCAACATGAGCGGGGGCAGCGGCGGCGCCGGCACCAGGACCGCTGATGCCGAATTCAGTGTATGCGTCTGTGGGGTCGCCCCGGGCCAGACCGGGCAGAAACCACTCCACCGCCTGGTCCTCTCGTTGCGCGCGCTCCAACTCGAGCTGCGCCAGGTATTGCACCACGGGGTGATCACCAGGCAGGTGGTTGAACGCTTCCTGCAGGGGGGTGCAGTGCCGTGCGTTGACCGCAAGAGTGTTGCCGCCAAGCGCCACCAGACGCTGCACGTTCTCCAGCCTGCCTTTCCTGGCATCAACGTGCATCATCGTTTCACCGAACTGTGATATTGCATTCACTGAGTGACCCAGTTGAGTGACCCAGACATCGATGAATTCGGCGCTTTTCAAGCCATCCGGCTGAGCCAGCAGCCTGTGCAGCGGAGTGTCAGCGCCTGGGCCATAGCGCTGTTCCGCGTCATGGAGCGCTAGCAACCACAGCGCAGTGGCAAGCTTAAGCGCTAGCACACCAAACATGTCCGGACTGATGCACAAGGCTGTTGCAGAACGAGGACGCCTGCTGCCAAACGCGCAGGCGTCTGCGTTGGCACCGCAGGCCAGCAAGACGCGTGCTGCTGTGACGTTGTCACGATGGACTGCGTAGCCCAAGGGTGTCAACGTGGTGAAGCGAAAACTGTCCAGCAGGGCAGGTGCACGTCCTGCATACCCAGTGTGGGTGCGTATAATGTGCTCCTCTATATCAGCGTCTACACCTGCCAAGCTGCTGCTGCCTGGGCTGACGCACTGCTCAAGCGATCTTTGACCTGCGGCAGGCGGTGCAGCAACAAGGCGGCGAATGACCTCCCCAAGCAGCTGCTCATTTGCAAGCCAGCCGGTGCGGTTGCTGGTGGCGCAGGCGCTGTCAAGGCGTGTGGTGCTCTGGAGGTGGTAGGCAACGGCTGCATGGATGGGGCAGTCAGGGTGGCGGCGTTGAAGGAAGCGGGTGGCGAAGAAGGCGTCCAGCTTGGTGCGGTCAAGGAACAACCTGCGGTCCACAGGTGTAAAAGGCGCAAAACAATCTTGAATTTCACGCTGTGTGTTCTGTTCGTCGCTCCCTTGTTGTATGAGCGCTGTGTGACATGGCGCCCAGGTATGCGAGTTACAGCAGTACATAAAGCACACAGAACACCAACCAGACGCTGCATAGAAACACGGCCTGCTTCAATGCTCACAGCAAACGAGGCGCGCTCACTTGCAGGAGGCGGCGAAGGCATGGACGTCTCGCAGGGCCTCCAGCTGCACAGCACACTTCACCCATAGCTCAGGAGGAAGCACGTCCGCTGCGCTACGGGGCTGCTGCACAAGCTCCTCAGGGCTGCAATAACCCCCGCTGCTGGCTGGTGCAGGTGAGCCCTGCTGGGCGAGGCCCGGGTTCACTCTGCACATTGTCTGTTCACCTTTGAATAGCTGAAGCCCCTGCTCAAAGCAGCAGAGTTGAAGTCAACACCACACGCCTTGGTCAACACTAGGTCAGCTTCCAGTGCATCAGCGCCGGAGCGGCCCACCTCTGCCTTGCAAAGGTCGCAATTTGCCTTGACAGAGCAGGCCCGCCACCTCAAAGCTATTGGAAAACAACCTGAACGAGGCTCTCGGTGCAACAAAACCGCCCCTCGCTCTTACCGTGTGGCACACCGTCAACAATCCACCAGCAAGCATTCGCTGGAAACACCGACGAAGCACACGCAGCCCAGGAAGGTTCACACTTGAGGTGACTTGCACCCTTGTAGTGAGGTGGTACTGTGTGTTACTGAGGTAATCGAAAGCAAGAGGTATGTAGAGAGAGTTTGTGACCAGATTGACCGGGGTCGGGGTGCTGATGTGCAAGGGACGGAGCCACTGTGTGTGGCTTATGGCAGTGGGCTCTGCAGGTAAAGACATGCTGCAGTGTCGGACCTGCTTTGTGACCAGGACTCAGATAAATGCTTACCTGCAGGATGCCACCATTGTGCGGTTTCGACTTGCAACCCCCTTCCTCTAACGTTTATGGTGGGCCCGTGACTGGACATGGGAAGGTGTTCTGCGAATTGGCTTGTCTTGCTCAGTCGTGGCCTTTGCCGCTTTGGGACTGGCCTTCCGAGACATGCAGTCTATGGAGCACGCCCACCATGCGTTTGCTGGCACAGCATGGCACGCAAACACAAACACAGATGGCTTCGGGTGAAAACCTGACAGGAACTTGAGTCAGCCTTATATGGGTCTGACCTTGGTTCTTGTGGGCGATGTTACGTCGGCGTCTCGGGAGAGCCGAGCCACGTCTGCCGCTCGAGGAGAATGAGCACCAAGCGCAAAAGCAGGCAAGGGCGGATGACAACTCAAGGGGCCTGTATGCATGCTTGGACTTGCTAGTTTGTTTGCTGGCCTGGGGCCTTGGACTGAGCCACACATGCACTGCACCTTGCACTCGATGGCGGGCTTCATTTTACCGAACAGTCCTGGCTCCTGCTGAACGTACTTTGCGGGGCTACGAGCGAGTTGTTGAGCGTAAACCTCTGGAAGTACGAGCATTCGAGTTTTATACGGGCCTCCGCAGACCAACTTGGGGATACAATGTCAGGTGCTACGCCAACCCTGCCACTTGGCTGGAAGACTGGTCTGCACGTAGTAAGACATCCCTGCTGCCACATGGCATGGTTATCTCGCGCTGCATGCACACTGTGTGTTTGAAGAGCATCGCATGCATGGCGGTGGATGTTACCAAGGGCGTGGATGTTACCAAGGGCGTGAGGCACACCACGAGCCAGAGTGTGTGTGCTTAGGGGGACACACGCAGTGAGATGCTGCACATGCGCAGCGTGACCGGCCGCACTCACACCCACGCAAGTCCGCCGGGCGCAGCGCGGCGTATTGCTTGCACGCTCACACGGCGACCGGCCTGGCTAGTGCGCCCACGCATCGCGCTGCCATCAAGCGCAAAGCCACATCTATGTGCGGCATACAGCTAGCGCCCAAGCATGCAGCTTGCAGCGTTCGCGCCTGCCCCAGTCAAAGCATTCCACCAAGCGTGTTTGAGGCAAGCAGGCACTGATCGAGGCATACAGTACTGGCAGCAGGTCCACGACGCAGGGGCAAGTGAAGCTGCCTTGGCAGCATGCAATAGTGCTGGGCAATGCGACACTGCTAAAAGGGTATGCAGGTCCATAATCCTAAAGCGCTTGCATTACGGTACCTGCCTGGCGTTGCGAGGCACGCTACAACGCTTTGCGCTTGCCGCCGTCCCCATACGACACCACCTCCCTGTCTCGATCATTGAAACCCCCACCACCACCGCCACCGCCTGCCCCCCCCTCAACCGGCAACGTCGATGGCGCGCCAGTCGCGCCAGCCCTTCGTCGCTGCACTGTTCCTGCTGCCGCCACTGACGCCGAGGCGGTGGGTGCGGCGGCTGCACCGTGCGTTGCTGCTGCCTGCCCCGCCGGCCTGTGTTGCTGCTGCTGTTGCTTCCTCTCTTGCGCTGCCATGAGGCTCAAGCTGCTGTCTAGGAAGCTGAGGTGCACGGCGCTGGTGCTGGTGCTGTTGGTGCCAGCCGCCGCTGAGACATGCCCCTCACGTTGCCACCCAGCACCCCGACCATCCCCATCATCCCCAGCGCCAGCGCCAGCTCCAGGGGAGGCCTGAGTGCGTGTGCGTGAGCTGCGCGGCCTAGCCAGCGCCAGGATGAGGAGGCCCAGCAGCAGCGCATTGGCAGCCACAAACACCAGGCCCGCCACCCACACGCCCAGGTGCACCGGCAGACCCTGCGGCATCAGCAGCAGCGGTGCCAGCGGCAACGGCGTGTGTATGTGCGTGTGTGGTTGAGCGGCATGCGCATGTATGCATGCAAGCGGGGTCTGACATGCAAGCGGGGATGCAACCCGCGCCAGCCAACCAGCATATAGGCGGGTAATGCAGACGATGAGATCTGCATTACCTATGCGGCCATAACCCTAGCATTCTGCAGCTTGTGCTGCTGGGTAGGGGAGTTGTAGCCCGCTGCTCAGCTAGCAGCTGGTGTTTGGCCCCACACAGTATCAGCAGGCAGGCGGCCACCATGACGCCAGGCAGGCAGCCGACCAAGGCATGCATTGACACCTGTGCAGTGGGTGGTGGTGCAGTATGCAATCCTAACTGCAATCGGCGCTGCCGGATGACACACGCCAAAACAACCAGCGGCTGTGAAGCCATGCACATCCTCGCCTGACTGCATGTGCATTGCCCAGAGCACGCCCACTGCAGGTGGTAAGCAGGTGGTAGGCAGTATGTGAACAACACAAGACTCTCCTGAGCGCCAAACCCGCAGGCCCGCCTGTTCTCCTACCAAACACGCCATCACCACCACTGACGTCCGCAGCACAGCTCGAACGCCAATCCACAGCATAAATGCATAATAGTAGAAAGCCGAAAGGACGGCAGGCAGCCACAAAAGCGCTTTGCGGTGAGCGGCGTCGTGCAACTGCAGTGCTTGCTGCCGGTACTCTTCTGGCGCAGCGTCCTTAACCCGACGCGCCTGCGTATGCGCGCACTCACACACACACACCTCCATGCCCCACCACGCACACACTTAAGCACCCCGACCCCCCTCCCCCCCTGCCACCCTCCAATGCGCACTCGCCTTCATCTCCAGGTGGTAGGCCCACGCCAGCCAGTGCAGCTGCGCAGCCACCCACAGGGCCGCCGCGCCGGCCAGCGCCGCCGCGCTCACTCGCGCCTGCGCCATGATGGCCGGCAGCGCGAGGGGCGCCAGGCCCAGGTACCACACAAAGTACTGCGCGGTCACCACCTGCGGCGCAGCAGGCAGCAGCCACAGTGCACACGTGTGCAGATGCAATCAAGGAAACGCTCTCCACAGGAGCGTGGAACAGACCAAGCCGCTCCTTACGGATGGGTTTGATTGGGCATTTGGTGGTTTCTACTCCGGCCAGCCCATCAGCAGTCCATCAGCAGGTGCACAGGCTGGGTGGAGCAGCCTGGTGTACCGCTGAACGTGTGTGCGCTCATCACGTGCAGATGGCCTTGCCATCAACACACCGCATGACACCGATGTGCACCTGCCAACACTCACAGCCACCACCGCCAAAACCACAAGGATGTGTTGTGTGCGACTGCGACGTACCGTTGCTGCTGCCGGCTCAGGCGGGTCACGAGGCCTGCCTGGGCACGAACGGAACGCTTGGCCGTCCATACATGAAGATGCCGGCACACCAAGTCGCCAAGGTCCCCTATCCTACA